>APFE030226525.1:2852-58155 GCA_000404065.3 Pinus taeda | reverse complement strand
CTTTTGCTACCAACTGAGCTTTGTATTTCTCCACCTTTCCTTTTGCATTTGTCTTCTTCTTGAACACCCATTTTCTACTAATGGGTTTCCTTCCAGCCGGCAACTCCACCAGATCCAAAGCCTCATTTTTTTGCAAATATGTCATTTCATCAACCATGGCCTCTTTCCAGAGTTTTCCATCCTTTGAATCTACTACTTCCTTCACAGCTCTGGGATCATCATCATTAATAGATAAAGCAAAATTTGAATAGAAAGCAGATGGACTATACCTTTCTGGCTACCTTTTTTCTCGAACTAATCTTCTCACACCTAGAGTTTGTGGCTCTTCATCTTCTGATTCCTCTTCTGATGTAGAGTTTGATTCTTACTCAAGAAGCTCAAACTCTATCTTCTCAGGTTCCTTTGGTTGGACTTCATGTTTAATAACATATTTCACCTCTCTAAACACCACATCTCAACTGTACACAACCTTCCTTGTTACTGGGTTCCAAAGCTTATAACCCTTTAAACCATCCTTATACCCAATAAAGATGCACTTTTCATATTTACTATCCAACTTGGTCCGTTTCTCCTTTGGAACATGTACATATGCATCACATCCAAATACCCTCAGATGTGAAAGAGAGGGTTTCTTACCAGTCCATACTTCTTGTGGAGTCTTATCCTCCAACGCTGATGAAGGTGACCTGTTGACCAAGTAACATGCAGTATCCACCGCCTCTGCCCATAAATCCTGTCCTAACCCGGCACCACTGAGCATGCTTCTTGCCCTTTCCATCAACGTCTTGTTCATTCTTTCTGCGACTCCATTTTGCTGAGGTGTATATGGAGTAGTCTTCTGCCCTGCTATACCACACTTCTTACAGAATTCTTCAAATTCCTTGCTACAAAACTCTCCACCATTATCTGACCTCAACACCTTTATCTTCTTCTCTGTCTGGTTTTCCACTAGAGCCTTAAATTCTTTAAACTTGTCAAAGACTTCAAATTTCTTCTTAAGGAAATATATCCATATATTCCTTGAGAATTCATCTATAAATGATACATAGTACATAAACTTACCCAGTGATGGAACCTTCATAGGGCCAAACACATCATTGTGCAGAAGCTCTAATATCTGTTTCACCCTCTTACCACAAGAGGGGAAACTCACCCAATTCTGCTTCCCATATACACAATTTTCATAGAAATAAAAATCCAGAGAGCTATTACTGATACCTTCTACCATACCTTTACCGAAGGCCCTTCTCTCTAATATGTCCAAGCCTTTGATGCCACAACATGGTCTTCTCTCCAGAGACCACTAGATTTTCTTCTCCACTTTCAGGAACCACATAATTGTTGCACCCATCAACAATAGTGCTACCTTGTAGCTTGTACAAAGTTCCAATTCAAACTCCCTGCATCAATACCAGTGCCCCCCGAACCATCTTGTAGGTATCCTTCTCAAACATTGTTTTTGCACTTGCATCATCCAACTCGCTTATAGAAATCAGATTTCCGGCTAATGCAGGAATATGCAAAACACTTGGAAGCGTTCTAACCCTTCCACCTTGCAACTTCAACTTTACCTTTCCGCGACCAATGATTCTAGCCTTCCTGTCATCCCCCAAGAAGACATACCACCATCATATTTCTCATACTCGTAGAACTACTCTCTATGGGGAGTGAAGTGAAAGGATGCACCTGAGTCAATCAACCATGCCTCATGATCTACATGTGTACTTGAAGAAGCCAAGTACACATCCCCACCTTCATCTGAGGTGGTTTTGCCTCTGCAGAAGGAGCATCATCAAATCCCTTTCCTTTATCAGGAGCTTTAGATTTACAATCCCTTTTCTAGTGCCTTTCCTTTCCGCATTTCCAGCACACCACCTTTGTAGGTTTTCCTGGAGATTAGATCTCCCTCTAGATTTAGATCTCCCACTCGATGACTTATTTTTGTTTCTATTCTGGGACCATCCTCGTACAGACAAGGCATCACCATTCTGGTTGTCCATATTTTTCCATCTCATCTCCTCCATCAGCAAGGCTGAGAATATTTCATCAAACTGCAAAGCAGTTGCATTACTACCTATTGCAATAACCAGACTATCCCATGAATCTGGTAGAGAACACAACAAATTGATGCACTTATCTTCATCTAAAATTTTAATATCAACAGATGCTAACTGACTTACCACAATATTAAATGCAGTCAGATGCTCTGTCACCGAGTCTCCATCTTTCATCCTTAGGTTATACAACATTTTCCGTAGGAACAGTTTATTCACCAGAGACTTAGATTGGTACAAAGTCCCTAACTTGTCCTACAAAGCCTTCACTGTAGCTTCCCCTGATACATTCAACAATATAAATCTGAGACACACAATTGTATTGTGCTCTTAGCCTTCCGATCCAACTTCTTCCATTCTTCATCAGACACTCCCGTTGGTTTAGTACTTGGATCTACGCAACCCACTAATATTTATCCACCAACAGATCCTCCATCTTGAATTTCCATAACTCAAAACTCTGACCATTAAATTTCTTGATCTCTATCTTTCCACTGCTTTCCATCTTCTTTCACCACCAGAATCAGTCCCGCAGATTTCCCACTGTAAGGTCTACCACAGGCCCGAGCAAAACCGCTCAGCAACAAAGGTGTCCCCTTGAAGCCAAAACAACTCTGATACCAAATGTAGGTTTTAACCTCATACAGAAATTACCTGCATATGAATTCTAAAACACAGAAAATAAACAATGCGAAGCATAACACATAAAACACATGTACACAGAGATTTTCCCCTGGATCCCAAAACCGGGACTACCAGCTTGATTTTTCATTATATTCCTTTCAATGTTACAATACATATTTATACATGCCAAAGCATCCAATACCATGGACCACAAAACCATTGTTTCCAATACCATGGACCGAAAACCATCGCGTCCGAAAAACATGTGCGAAAATCATGCACAAAACCATAGGTGGGTCCGCCCAACCTAACATAGGGTCCAAAACCAAAATTTTCTGGGGCGCTGCCTTAGACCCCATAAAGTGGGGTTACGGGTGCCCTTCAAACCCCCTGTTAGCTACTTGGAAACAATATAATACAATCTAACAGAACTAGCGATGCATCTTAGACCAACATGCTACATTGAGAAGGAACCAGAGGTGTCTCCAGGACTACATGGATAATTTTGAGACTCACATGGATAATGTAGAATCTCACATCCATGAAGCCTTTCATCTCCCAGAAAACGTGCCCAAGTAGCAAAGGTCAACCCTGCTCCTCCTCCTTAGTTGCATGAATGATTATTGGATGCCTATGTTTTTTGGGTAATTTTTTCTCATGGCGGGCTATGGATGTAACAAGGCTCTGTTTTGTAAAGTTTCTCTCTCTTATTTTTTGTTGTATCTGAAGGCCAACAGATACGGTAGGAGTGAGACCAATTTTACATTCTCTAAAAACTCCTAACAATGTAATATTCTTATGATATAATGAAAAATATTGGCTTACAACAAAAACAATATTATAATATTGATGATGGTTAAAGAATAATGTTGGTAATGTTATTAATAATAATAATTTTTAAAAATTATTAACATTTAATTACATTAACATTTGGTTAATATGAATAGTATAATATTAATATTGTAGATAAAATAATATTAACAATGTTTACTTTATAATAATAAATAATATATTTATTAATAAAACTAGATTTTAAAAATTAGATTCACTCTAACAAAGTGACTAAAATTATTAACGATATTTCTAGTGATAATAACATTAACGCTATATTAGTATTAAAATTATTAAAAATAAATAACATTATTAAGATTTGCATTGTAATCAATCTAATCAAACATGGTAAAACAAACTCAACCATAGTCATACATGGTGAAACATTGCCAACATAGTTAATCATTGCCACTCATTGTCACTGTGATGATTATTGTCACATTGCGATGTTGGATAGATTTTTGTACCATTCCAACATCACAATATTAAACCCTAATACTAAACCAAATATTATAAACTCTAACATTATAAACTCCAGTATTATAATTATAATAGTGTGGCTTTCAATATTTAGGGTTTAAGTATCTACATTTCTAATTATTTATAAAAAATTAAAAATTCATATTTATACTTTTTTTTTCCATGTCAAATTGTTCGTTCTAAACAAAATCACAATATGCACGTCAAAAAAATAAGTAATTTGAACAACATGAAAAATGATGTAAATAACCTTCTCAAATATTCCTATGAATATGATGAATGTATTAAGGTAACGAATATATGAAAATTGTTATTACACTAAAAGTAAATAAAGAGGATAATAAAAGCAACTAGACAAATATTCTATATAGAGTTGAACATATGTTAATTTGATTTACATAATATATTAATCAATGTTACATTAATGTTTTAATGTAATATATCAATGTAACATTAGTATATGGTCAAACATAGTCAAACATAGTAAATTAAATTATTAAATGTAGTAGACTATTTTTTTAATGTCACATTGTGATGTTGCATAAATTACAATGCAACATTTTGCATAAATTACATGGTTTCCCATTTTGACAATGGTTGACCACATTCAATCATAGAAATTCATTAACCATGTTTAGCCATTCCAATATTTCTTGACCTTAGTTGGCCATAGGAATGGGTGGAGCAAGGGGTTTTCTATGTTGAGATGGATTAATATAGTTGACTAAGGTTGACCAAGATAACCATGGCTAAATATGGATAACTAAGGTTGTGTATTGTCGAGCATGGGTGACAATGAGTGACAATGATTAACCATGTTGACAATGTTTGACCATGGTTGAGTTTGTTTTACCTAGTTCGATTAGAATGATTACAATGCACCCATGTAGTAATCCGTCTCAACCTAGAAAACCCCTTGCTCCACCCATTCCTAATGGCCAACTATGATCAACCAAGATTGTAATGGCTAAACATGGTTAATGAATGTCTATGATTGAATTTGGTCAACCATTGTCAAAATGGGCAACCATAATCTATCATAGAAAATTATGGACAATCATGGACAAATATGTGATACCATGGTCATTCATGCTCAACCATGGGAAACCAAGGTCAACCATGGTCATCCTTGGTCAACCATAGTCACCATAATCAACCTTTGAAATCCATGGCCAACCCATGCTCAACATTGCCAACAATGATTAATATGGTCTAACATAGTCAACATAGTTCACCATGGTAAAACATGGTCAATTGTAGCTATTCATTATTAATATATACAACCATAATTTATCATAGAAAACTATGGTCAACCATGGTCAAATTAGTCAAACCATGTTCACCCATACTTACACCATGCTCATTGTAGTCAATATTTAAAAATGTTTAATAATATGAATATTAGTATGGTTTAAAATAGACTGGTTCATTAATCGGGTTTGCTATGTTTGACCATGTTTGATAGTCAATGATATTCAACTTTAGTAAAACATAAATGCTTATTAATATTAATAAAAACATGTTATGAAACTAGAATGATACATAAATCTATCCAAGTTAATATTAATAATCAAATATGTTGTGACATCAAAATGGTACATAAATCAATCCAACATCGCAATGTGACAACCACATTGTTGCACTATGACAAACCTTGTTGCAATAATACACTGCATTGTAATTTATCCAATGTCACAATGACATTGGATAGTCAACCACATTTAATAATGTGATTCACTATGCTTGACTATGTTTGACTATATATTAATGTTACATTGATATATTAAATTGAAACATTAATTATCATTTAGTAATATATTATGTAAATCAAATTAATATATGTTCAATATGTTCAACTCTATATAGAATATTTATCCCATTTCTTTTATTATCCTCTTTGTGTACTTTTAATATAATAAGAATTTTCATATAGTTGTTTCCTTAATACTTTCATCATATTCATAGGAATATTTGAGAAAGTTGTTTACATCATTTTTCATGTTGTTCAATTTACTTTCTTTTGAAGTTCCTATTGTGCTTTTGTTTAGAGCAAACAATTGACATGGAAACAAAAATAAGTATAAATATGAATTTTTAACTATTTATAAATAATTATAAGTGTAGATACTTAAACACTAAATATTGAAAGCCACATTATTATAATTATAATATTGGGGTTTATAATGTTAGGGTTCATAATATTTGGTTTAATATTAGGGTTTAATATTGTGATGGTACAAAAATCTATCCAACTTTACGACGTGACAATAATCATTGCAGTGCGACAATCATTGTCATAATGATACATTACATTGAATAGATTAGGGTTTAATATTATGGTTTATAATAAATTATGGTTTAATATTTCAGTTTAGAAATGTGTCAAGTGTCACATTGTGTCAAACTTTATCTTAATGTGTCAATCATTTTAATAATGATTGTCACAAGGTCACTTCACATTGGAATTTAATCAATGTCGCAATGCAATATAAGAAAATTAGTGTTTACTATTAGGGTTTCTAATATTATATTTATAGTATAGGGTTTCTAAATTGGGGTTTATTTTGTTTTATAATAAATTAGGCTTTAATATTTCAATTTAGAAATGTGTTTGGTGTTGCATTGTGACAAACATTGTCTTAATGTGACAATCAATTTGGCAATGATTTTCGTAATGTCACATTACACTGCAATTTATTCAATGTTGCAATGTGCTATAACAAAATTGGAGTTTATTATTAGGGTTTCTAATATTGGGTTTAACATTCTAGTTTATAATATATTAGAGTTTCATATTTTGGTTTATAATAAATTAGGGTTTAATATTCTAGTATATAATTCTGGTTTATTTTGGTTTCTAGTAAATTAGGGTTTAACTACATGGTTTAGAAATGTGCCCAACATTACATTGTGACAAACATTGTCTAATTGTGATAATCGATCTGATAATGATTTTAGATTGTTACATTACATTGGAATTTATTCAATGTCACAATGCAACATTATAAAATTGAGCTTCAAAGGTTTATAATAATGGGGTTTTTAATGTTAAGGTTAATAATATTTTGTTTAATATTAGGGTTTAATATCGTGACATTGGAGTGGTATGAAAATCTATACAATTTCGTAGTGTGCCAACCATCATCACAATATGACAAGTAGTGTGACAATCATTGTCACAATGATACATTGCTTTACAATTTCATCAATGTTGCATTACAACATTGAATAAATTAGGGTTTAATATTCTAGTTTATAATATTTGGTTTAGGGTTTATAATCTTAAGTTTTATAATAATAGGGTTTATAGTATTAATCATAACGTTTTTAATCCCTTGGGTTTATAATATTAATCCCTAGGGTATACTAATCCCTTTGGTTAATAATATTAATCCCAAGGGTTCACAATATTAATCCATTGGGTTTAGTAATGCCTTGAGTTTATAATATTAATAAACCATTTGGTTTATTAATCCCTTGGATTTATAATATTAATCCCTTGAGTTTATAATAATAACCCCTTGTGTTTATAATATTAATCCCTTTGGTTTACAAACCCTTGGGTTTATAATACTAATAAACGCTAGGGTTTATTAATCCCATGGGTTTATTAACTGATTGGGTTTATAATATTTATAATCACTTGGTTTTATTGATCTGTTGGGTTTATAATATCAATCCCAAGGGTTTATAATATTAATCCTAAGATTTATAATCCCTCGAGTTTATAATGCTAACCCTAGGGTTTAATATTAATCCCTTTGATTTATAGTGTTAGTGTTTCTAATATTTGGTTTAATATTAGGGTTTAATATTGTGACATTAGAATCGTATGGAAATTTATGCAACATCGTAGTATGCCAAGCATCATCGAAATGTGATAAGGAGTCTGACAATCATTGTCACAATGATACATTACATTGCAATTTATTCAATGTCACATTACACCATTTAATAAATTAGGGTTTAATATTTTGGTTTATAATATCAAGTTTAGGATTTATAATCTTAAGGTTTATAATCGTAGGGTTTATAATATTAATCCAATGAGTTTATTAATTCCTTGTGTTTATAGTATTATTAGTCCTTTGGGTTTATTAATCCCTTGAGTTTATATTATTAATAATTAATATGTATAATAGTATATTAGGGTTTATAATATCAATCTTAGGTTTGATATATTAATCTTAGGGTTTATAATATTAATCTTAGGGTTTATAATCCCTTGGGTTTATTAATCCCTTTGGTTTATAATATTAATCATTTGGGTGTCCACTGGGTCTTGGATAAATGGTGATCAGGTGAGTTGTTAAGGAACCCCTAGATGTTAAGTCACGGGTTCAATTCCCTTCCCTATTCAGGTGTTATTATTGGACATGGCCATGATTTAGCCTCAACAATGTCAAACTTACCAAAAAAAATAATATTAATTGCTTGGGTTTATAATACTAATAATCCCTTGGTTTTGTAATATTACTACCTTGGTTTTATAATATTAATCCCTTGTGTTTATAAAACCCTCAGGTTTATAAAACCCTCAGGTTTATAAATCCCTTAGGTTTATAATATAAATACCTGGTTTAATAAACTCTTGGGTTTATAATATAGATCCTAGGGTCTAATATTATTCTCATGGTTTTATTATCCTTTTGGTTTATAATATTAATACACTGGGTTTATAATATGAATAAACCCTTGCATTTATTAATCACTTGAGCTTATAATATTAATCCAAAGAATTTATAATATTAATCCCTTGGGTTTATAATATTCATAATCCCTTGGGTTTAATAATCTTAAAGGTTCATAATCTAGGGTTTTATAATATAATCCATTGGTTTATTGATTCCTTGTGTTTATAATATTCTTAGTCCCTTGGGTTTTATTAATCCTTTAGGTATATAATACCAATCATCCCTTGGGTTTATTAATCCATTTAGTTTATAATATTAATCATTAATATGTATAATAACATGTTAGGTTTTATAATCTTAGGGTTTATAATATTAATCTTAAGTTTTATATATTAATATTAGGGTTTATAATATTAATCCCTTATGTTTATAATATTAATCGCTTAGGTGTCCATTGAGTCTTGGATAAATGGTGATCATGTGAGTTGTTAAGGAACCCCTAGATGTTAAGTCACTGGTTCAATTCCCTACCCTATTAATTTCTTATTATTGGACATATCCATGGTGTAGCCTTACCAATGTCAAACTTACCAAAAAAAATAATATTATTTGTTTGGGTTTATAATATTAATAATCCCTTAGGTTTATCGACCACTTGGGTTTATAATATTAATCCCAAGGGTTTATAATATTTTTTCGTAAACATGAAAGAGTACTATATATGTATTAATCCACTCCAGGTCATGGAAAAAAAGAACGAGAGATTTACAATTCAAATACATTGCCATTGGTAGGCTTCATAAGCTGCGATCTGACTATCCAAGCCCATTTTTCTTTCAAAGTTACAAAAATCGACTAAGCAACTTCAGAATTAATAGCGTATACCTTACAAAATTGCCATAATAACAAAACACATTTAAAAATTGACATTTTAATGAGACATATTAAGCAGACTACTCCTCGGGGCCATCTAGACGGTTGAGATCGAAGCCAGTGGTTTCTTCTGTTGGCTGGATGTTCTGCATGACCAACTGAATTTGGAGATCTTCAATCTTGCTTCTTAGTGCATTGACTTCGTCCTCCAATTGTCGTATTTTTTTACTCTTCTCTATGTTCATCTTCTGCATTTCACAAGCCTTTGCTCTATGATGCTAAAGACTCTTCTATAGTTCTTCCATACGTGCTCGCAATTCAGATTATTCTCTTTAACAAGAACCACAAGCGAGGGGGGGAGTAAGAGGCCAGAGGAGGATACTTTTCCCACTTAATTTTGGAATGGCTAACCAACATGCTCAAGCATGGGCAGCAATGTCCCTAGGATCCAACTTCCATGACGCCAAGATAAAAATGATGCGAAGAGATAATTGACGCAGAGAGACAATTAACAATGATATTTTGAGACATTTCCTAGTGAGTCAATTGACATGGAGGGAAAAAAACCTAACAAAACCCCAAATGTTCAAATAGAGGAAGGACCTTGCACAATGGGACTCAACTATATGTTTGTTCCAATTCCAATCTCCCAAACCGACCAAAGGTACCAACAATAGGCCCTCACCATACTAGGGGAATGAGCTTCCTCGAACTACCAAAATCATCCATTGATATCCCTGACTTTGCCAAATAATCCTATCTCCTACGACCCTCTAGATAGAGTTGGACACCTTCCTATTGTAGGCGTTTGGACAATGAATCCATAGTTTATAGAGATGTCCGAACATAAACCTCGTGTGTCTTTGAGATGTGATGAGCTTACCTTTGGGATCCCACTATGCTGTCATGATTTCGTTGGTACCTGAAACGACCTTCAACTCAAGCATATGGACCTTCACGCGAGCGAACCATCTAATCCATACTAGGGGAAGTAAATGTGATTCTCTCTAATGGGTTTCACATTGATATTGATTGATTATTCATGCTATGGAACTAGAAACGAGGAGATGATTGCATCATTCCCACACTTACTATTTCCTCCACACCAAGTGCCCTTACTTGCTTAGGATTGCCACCTCATATTGAGAGATGAGGGAGGATATGACTCAGCTGATGCCATATGGTAGGGGAGAGGAGGCACAAACATATAGGGAAGATGAGATGAAGGCATGGAGGATGATGTGGAGGTGAGTGTGAGGGGGACGATGATGAGGAGGTCGGAGGGAAGGCTGGAGGGGGAGTGATGTGGAGGTGGGGGGAGGGAGAAGACCATACAGGGAGTGAGGTTTATTTGGCTCGAGGGGAGGAATGGATAGACTTTAGGAATTATAGAATCCTTTGTAACCATGTTTTTTGAATTTTGGACAAGATCCTTGTTGGAGGAGAGGATTATCATCATCAAAATTGAGACTTTCATTCAAAGGCTTAAGGGATGGGTAAAAACCTTCAATTTCATTGACCATATTATAACCTTATTTCATTTGGATAGCCATATTGGCTTGAGTATCCGCTTCCTTATTTAGGCCTCTTAGGACGTGGAAAAATTGTAGTTTCACAAATAGAGGGATCATGCCAAGTTCTCTCTTGAGAATATGATTTAGCTTGTTATTCTGGGTTGAAGATTTAGATCTCATGTGTTTTATGACTAAGAGTGAATCACCTAAGATGTTCATTTCCTTAATTGCATTTTGATGAGTTATATTGAGGCCAAGATATAATCCATAGGCTTCCGCTTCGTTATTGGTCTTATTTCTTAAGCCCCGGGCATAACGATCAACAATTATTCCTTCAGGATTAATGAGAATCCCTCCCCCTCCTTCCACCCCAGCCAAGGGTTTATAATATTACTACCTTGGTTTTATAATATTAATCCCTTGGGTTTATAAAACCTCTAGGTTTCTAAATCCCTTAGGTTTATAATATAAATCCTTGGTTTAATAAACCCTTGGGTTTATAATATAGATCTTAGGGCTTAATATTATCTTCATGGGTTTATTATCCTTTTGGTTTATAATATAAATCCCCTGGGTTTATAATCTTTATCCATTGGGTTTATAATATTCATAATCTCTTGGGTTTATAATCTTTGGGTTTATAATATTAATCTTAGGTTTGATATATTAATCTTAGGGTTTATACTATTAATCAAAGGGTTTATAATCCTAATAAACGCTTGGGTTTATTAATCCCTTGGATTTATAATATTAATAATCCATTGTGTTTATTAATCCCTTTGATTTATAATATTAAACCCTTCTATTTATAATATTAATCGCTTGGGTGTCCATCGGGTCTTGGATAAATGATGATTAGGTGAGTTTTTAAGGCACTCCTATATGTGAAGTCATTGGTTCAAATTCCTTCCCTATTTGGTGTTATTGTTGGACATGGCTAGGATGTAGTCTCGCCAATGCCGAACTTACCAAAAAAATATAATTCTAATTCGTTGGGTTTATAATATTAATAATCCCTTTGGTTTATTATCTGCTTGGGTTTATAATATTAATCCCAACTGTTTATATTATTACTACCTTGGTTTTATAATATGATTCATTGGGTTTATAAATCCCTTAGGTTTATAATATAAATCCTTGGTTTAATAAACCATTGGTTTTATAATATGAATAAACCTTTGGTTTTATAATATTAATTTCAAGAATTTATAATATTAATACCTTAGGTTTATAATAATTATCGCCTGGGTTTATAATATTGATAATCCCTTGTGTTTATAATATGAATATCTTTGGTTGATTAATCATTTGAGATTATAATATTAATAATACCTTATGTTTATTGATCGCTTGGGTTTATAATAATAATCCTAGGGTTTGTAATCCCATGGGTTTATAATATAAATCTTAAGGTTTAATATTATTCCCTTGGGTTTATTATTCCTTTGGTTTCTAATATTGATCTATTGGATTTATTAATCCCTGGATCTTATAATATTATTATTCCCTTGGATTTATTAATCCATAATATTAGAAACCCTATATTATATATGTGTGTGTGTGTGTGTGTGTGTGTGTGTGTTTATAATATTAAGGTTTTTAATGCGATAAGAAGTGAGATAGTTATTGTCAAAGTGATACATTACATTGTAATTTATTCTATGTTGCATTATGGCATTAAATAAATTAGGGTTTAATATTATGGTTTATAATATTATGTTTATGGTTTATGGTTTATAATCTTAAGGTTTATGATCATATGGTTTATAATATTAATCAATTGAGTTTATTACTTCCTTGTGTTTATAATATATTTAGTCCCTTAGGTTTATTAATCCCTTGAGTTTATAATATTAATCCTAAATATGTATAATAATATATTAGGGTTTATAATATTAATGTTAGGTTTGTATAAATTCCTTGTAGATTCAAATCTGCTCATGTAATTTACTAAAACATAAAACTTGAACCTACTCTACTCATCAGCAAAAATAAATTAATGCTCGAAATCACAAACCATAAACATGCGACATGATTCAATGCACACACGCATATATTTATCTAAGGAAAATCAATTGCTCGAAAACCCCTTCCTATATGTATTGCATTAATAAAGAAATAGAGAAGAAATACAATGTTTTCTCAAGCCCAAGCACCCTCTGCACTAGTATAAATTATCTCACTACCTCCCAGTTTGATTATGGCCAGTACATAACCAATTTTCCTCCCTTCCAAGCTCCTATTTCCTTGTGTTGTTTAATAAAGAATTAGCCCCTATTATTTAGGGAAATTTCTCATTGAGAATTGTGCAATTCCTGTAGGCCCTTCTCTGACTACATGCACCACTTGTACAACTTGGAATAGTCTACAACTGATAGTACACTATCCTTAAACTCCAATCTCAACTAGGTAACTCCAGTTATCTGAATACATCAATTATTTTGGGCTGATTTATGAGTGGATTGGTTGATCAATGAGGTATACACCCCACTATTGGACCCTACACTAGTTCTCTAACAATTAGAACTAGTTTAACTCACAATAACTCAAATTAACTGAAATCGATTGCTAGAAATTAGAAATCAATCATACTAAATTGAACTCAAGTGTCTCCAACTCGAATTAACTGAGTTAATTGAGTGACAAGTTCCATGTCACCTCAGTTAAATATCTCCAAGTATTTTACTAATATTGAAATTCGAATTTTAATCTCATTTGACCAAGGCAAAGTCAAAACTCGATTTTCTTGTTGCATTTTCAACACTCCCTCTTAGAAAGAAAGAGCTTATCTGATACTCCGATCCTGCCTCCGATCCTGCCTCTATGGAACTTGAATTTTCCACTTGACATTGCCTTTGTCAAAATATCTACATCTTGTTCCTCTGTAGGAATGCATTCCAACAACATGACCTGCCTTTGTACACAATCTCGTAGATGGTGATACCAAATGTCGATATGCTTGGATCAGTCATGAAATATTGGATTCTCAAAGAGTTTGATACAAATCTAATTGTCACAGTAGGATCCAACTTCTGACCAAATAACCCAACACAAATATTTCTCATCCATATAACCTCACATGTTGCTTGACTTGCAGCCATGTACTCTTCTTCTGTTGAGTTGAGTGCAATAGATCTTTGATTCTTGTTGTACCAAGAAATTGTCGCTGACCCAACACTGGAAATTCCTCATGATGTGCTCCTCCTCTCTGATGGAATCCCTGCCCAATATGCATTTATGAAGCCTTTCAACTTCACTCCCTCTATCTGTCTGTACCAAAGACCAAACTGAGTAGTGCTTCTCAGGTATCTCAACACATGTTTTGTTTCCTTCCAATACAATTTGGTTGGCTTAACCATAGCTTGACTAAGCTGTTTAACTGCATAACACATGTTCAGTTGTGTGTTCACCAAATATATAAGTGAAACCACAAGCTACCTGTAAATGATATCATGTACTACTTCACCTAAAGTAGCATCTTCATTCCTCTACTTCCCCACTAGAGGAGTTTCCATGTGGAACTTCTTCAGTGTCTCATTGGAATACTTTCCCTGAGAGACAAACAATTCCCCATCTCCTTTCAATACTTCCAAATCGAGGAAATAATGCATGAACCCCAAGTCCTTCATCTTGAATTCTCTTACAAGATCCTCTTTGCAATATTTTATCAACTTCTCATCGTTAGTTAAAATTAAATCATCGACATATAATACTATAATCAATAATTTACCTTCAACAAAAATATGGTAAAGGTTTTCATCTGCTTCACTTTTGGTGAAGCCCAACCTAGTGAGATAGTTTCCGATCCCGGCGTACCAAGCACGGGGTGCTTGTTTCAATCCATACAACGCTCACTTGAGTCTGCACACATGTGAATCTCTTTTGAAGGTCTCAAATACTTTTGGATGCTCAATGTACTCCTCCTCCTCAATCACTCCATTGAGGAATGACGTATTCAAATCCATCTGATGAATATTCCATCCCATCTATGCTACAAGTGCTAGAGTTGATCAAATTGAAGAGTACCTTGCTACTGGAGAAAATGTCTCCTCATAGACAATTCCCTCCACCTGAGAGAACCCCTTGGACACAAATCTGGCCTTGTTTTTTAGCGATGCTTCTATCCACCGCTTGCTTCACCTTGTAGATCCATATGGAACCTACCACTGATTTGTCCTCTGGTCTTGGGACCACTTCCCAAATATTGTTTCTGATAATGGAATAATATTCCTCTACGATGGAATCAACCCATACTGGTTGCTGCATTGCTTCCTCGAATGACAATGGCTTAGTTTCTACAATCTCACTCATCGGAGCCATGTAGCCAGTGTATCGATCAGGTGGCCTCCTCTACCTGTGCTGTGATGTGGGTGCATTCTCTCTAGCATCATGCAATAATCTATTAACTTCCCTATTTCACTTCCTTCCATCTTTGGATGTCTCTGCTTGAGTGGATGTCTCCACTCTATGTTCCTCTACTTTTGGCTACTCCACAACTTCATGAGGTTCTTCCTTTGGAGCCAAAATCTCCTGATATGAATGCAATTGACGCTCCCTCTCAAGAGAACACCTCATTACTTTATCCTAATCAAACTACATATCTCTCCTAACAACTATCACCTTGAGAGATGGAAAGTACACACAATACTTGTGAAGTGTTCTCATGTACCCCACAAATATGCCAAACTCAACTATAGGCTCTAGATTTTTCCTTACATCCTTGGAAACATGAAATTAAAATGATGATCCAAACATCCTAGAGTGTGACACATTTTTTTCCTCCCTGAAAAGGCTTCCTCTGGTGTACTCATGCCAAGAATCCGATGAGGACTCCTATTATGCAAATAAACTTATGTGTTGCATGCTTCAACCCCTAAGTGCAGTGGTAGGCTTTGGTCATGCAACATCACCCATGCAACTCCCACAATACTTCTATTCTTCCTCTCAACCCGCCCCATTATTCTTTGGGTTATGGGGTGTTGTGAACTCCTATTGAATTCCTTCTTTTGCACAAAATTTCTTAAACTCATTTGACACATATTCTCCACCATTATTGCTCCTGAGAGCCTTCACTTTCTTTCCAGTTTTCTTCTCAAAAAGTTCTTTAAATTCAACAAACATGGAGAATGTTCAGTTTTTCTTCTACATGAATAAAATCCATCACTTTCATGAGAAATCATCTATAAATATAACATAATACATGTGCTTGGCAGTGGAGGTTGTCAAGAAAGGTCCACACACATCTGAGTGAATCCTTTCAAGGACTGCTTGTGCTTTACTGTCTCAATCATTGAAGGTGGATTTTGTGTATTTTCCCAATGTACACCCTTTGCATGCATCTCACTGCTTTAGTGCACCTTTGGGAAGGCTTGTGTTACATGATATTCAAAGTTCCATGGTGCAAATGGCCAAGTCTTCTATGCCATAATTCACCGATGTCTCGAATCTGCACCTTCTCTACTTTTATGTTCAATGATGCACAATCTTCCACATCTCATTTGTATAAGTAATTCAATTGAACCTCGATCTGCATCACTTGTCCCATGGTGATATCTCTTAGGAAATCCTTCCATTTGATGAATATCACATCATACCCACAGTCTTCCAACACTGCTACAGAAACTATATTCTTCTTTAGACCTAGTACAAACATAACTTCCTTGAGCTTGAGAGGGGAGCCTCAATCCCTCTACAAAGTAACTGTACTAATTCCGATCATGTTATACCTTCCATCATCTCCCATCTCAACGTGCATATGGAGATTCTTCTCCTCCAAGTCATTGAAATTCTTTGTTTCACGTCATGTGGAATGAGGCACCACTATCTAGATACCACACACTACCCATACATGTGCTTTCCATGCAAGCAATGAGGATAAAGTCCAACTCAAATTGTGAAGCCAAAGCTTCAGCTTCTGCTCCTCCTAACGACTTCTTGCCCGCCTTCTTGTGTGGACACTTCGTGGCATAGTGTCCCAACTCATGACAATGAAAGCACTTGATTCTCGACAAGTCTTTCTTCTTGCCTACCTGACTAGATTCTTCTTTGGATTGGGATTTATTATCTTTTGCTTTCTTTGCATTTCTAGACAAGGCAATGTTCTCCTCATCATCACACTTGGATGAGGTTTCATCTATGGTGATTTGCCTTATTTCTTCTTGAACCAAATTGGACCACAATCGTTCCCAATTTGATAGCTTCACCCTCCCATTTAGAGAATCCTGGTAGCTATGCCAGCTCTTGGGAAGGCCTAGAAGTGCTAGGATTACAAAATCATCTTCTACACGCCCAAGTTCATCATGACATTGCGTGAAACTGCTCAGGTACTGTGGTATTGTGTCACTCTTCTGCATCTTGATATTCCAAAGCTTATCCTTCAGTGCCAACTTTCTATGGTTACTATTGTTATGGAAAAAATCTGTCAAGGCTTGCCACATTGCATACAATGTATATTTCCCATGGATATTCAAGACAATATCATCTCGAACTCCATCCAATATGATCCTCTTCACATTTTCTATGCTTCTTCCATTCTGCTAGATCTTGAGCATCAGATGTTGGAGGCTTCGGGATATCATTATCTACGAATTCCTTCAGCCCATTATCTTCCAACACTACCTCCATATTGTCTTTTCAAGCAACATAATTTGAGCTACCCTCAAGGGCATACTCAAGTCTCATTCCATAGAAAGCCATCCTGCTAGCTCTGAAGAATTGATCCTACGAATTCAATCCTCCTACAAAGATAACTTCAAATTCTCTTTTCTATTGTAATTTTTGCTTCGATACCATGTAGAAATTCCTTGTAGATTAAAAAATGCTCATGTAATTTACTAAAACATAAGACCTGAATCTACTCTACTCATCAATGAGAAACAATTAACGATCGAAATCACAAATCATAAACATGTGACATGATTCAACACATACACAAAGATTTATCTAGGGAAAAAAACTACTCAAAACCCCTTCCTATATGTATTGCATTAATCAGAAAATAGAGAAGAAATAGAATGCTTGCTCAAGCTTGAGAAGCCTCTGCACTAGTATAATCTGTCTCATTGCCTCAAAAATTGGCTATGGCCAATACTTAACCAAATTTAATGCCTTCCAAGCTCCTATTTCCTTGGTTTGTTCAATAAGGAATTAACCCCTATTATTTAGGAAAATTGCTCATTGAGAAATAACAATTCCTGTAGGCCCTTCTCTGACTGCATGCACTACCTATACAATTTGGAATAGTCTACAACTGAGAGTACATTTCCCTTGAACTCCAATATCAACTGGGTAACTTGAGTTATCTGTATGCATCAATTATTCTGGGCTGATTGATGAGTTAACTAGTTTATCACTGAGGTACACACCCCACTACTAGACCTTGCACTAGTTCTCTAAAGTTAGAAATAATTTAACTCACAATAACTAAAATTAACATAAACAGATTGCTAGAAATTAGCAATCAATCATACTAAATTGAACTCAAGTGTCTCAAAATCAAATTAACTGACCTAACTAAGTGACAAGTGCCATGTCACTTCATTTAACTACCTCCAAGTAATTTACAAAAATTGAAATTCGAATTTTAATCTAGTTTGACCAAGGCAAAGTCAAAACTAGATTTTCTTGCTTCATTTTCAACAAGGTTTGATATATGAATCCGAGGGTTTAATATTAATCCTATGGTTTATAATCCTTTAGGTTTAAATACTAATAAGCACTTGATTTTATTAATCCCTTGAGTTTATAATATTAATCCCCCGTGTTTATAATATTAATCGCCTGGGTGTCCATAGGGTCTTGGATAGATGATGATGAGGTGCATTGTCAAGGCACCCATAGATGTTAAGTCACCAGTGTTGGCATTATGATGCAGGTGTTTACCTTGATGGAAACTCACACAGATGACAGTTCACAGTGCAATAGGTTAACAATAAAGGATTACAGATCAGACTCTAGAATTGAAGAAAGAGAGTGGTTTAAGAAGTATACGCTGGTTCACTTTGTCCAAGCAGCATATACACGCGTGTTAACAGAAAAAAAGGAGCATATACGTATACATGCACTTTCACAGTAGGGAAAGCATGAATGGGATGAAAAATCAAGGTTTTGGTCCAAGGTATTGGTCCGAGGTATTTGGTCCAACGTATTTGGTTCGAGGTATTGGTCTGAGGTATTTGGTCCAAGGTGTTGGTTTGAGGTATTGGTCTGAGGTATTTGGTCCAAGGTATTGGTCCTAAGTGGTTTTGGTCCGAGGTATTGAGAAAGGCCTAAAATCTATATAAGGAGGAGATGATCATTAGGCCAAAGTGTGAAAGTATTGCATATCTTATGAAGTGTTAGATCAAATATGTAGGTTATGGGTTTCTGATGCTTTTCTTGATCTGAAATAAGGATGAACCCTATGTGGTTTGTTAGTTTCAGTATTTTCCTACTTCCATCAGTGATCAAAAATCCTCTTTTCATATTCATATTAGGGTCTCGCTCAGAAATTTTTGTCATTCCACCTAGGTCCTCATTCAAAAATTTACTCACTGATGGTAGCCATAATAAAAAAAACTCACTCACCTACACGCCATCTACCTCCCTTAACCTTTTCCCATGCACTCCTGGTTATGTTACCCTCCATTCCCCAACTTCCATGTCACATCCCGCATCCACGTCATTCATCTGTCTCATGATCAGTTGAAACTATGCTTTTTCCTACACACCACATTGATTTAAAACATGGTTTCCAAACCAATGAGGAATAATTTTCCGAAGTTGAACGAGGTTTTTTCTTCTAGTATCCTCATGTACAAAAACCTATCTCAGTTTTATAAAAACTATTATGGATTGGGATATACAGATGAAGCTTTGTAAACATATTTTCCCAAATTTTCCTGTTTAGTCATACTTTTGCAGAACATATTATGGCCAATAAGAGATGAATATTGAGAAACTAGAAGAGGTTTGTGTTCCTAAGATGCCAAGTTACAATAACCTATTTAAAATTTTACACAACTATTATAAACTCAGAGATACATGTACATATTTACAACCTATTTTTCAGATTTTGCAAAGTCCTGTTTCAGTCACTGTTTTGCAGAGAATATTAGGAGCAGATGGGGTTGAATTTTAGGAAATTGAGAGAGTATTTCGGGATGAAAATGTTCAAAGACAATTAGCCATCTCATCAACTAAGAGTTGCAATCAAATTCGAATTTCTCTTCCTTGTCAGCAAAAATCCATAATGATAGTGCCAAGTAGATACATTAGTTTTTAATGTCCTACATTTCATTTCTATTTGTGCAAAATAGTTTAGGATATTTGTAAAAAGATATTGAGATTTTTATCAAGATATTTTAGTTTATAATTTGTATAAATACTTCATTATTTGAAGTAGGAAAGGGTTGGACTCAGTGGGATGCTTATGATTTGATTAGATATCATTTTGTATCAGTTACAACAGGAGATTAATGAAAAATTGCAGCTATTTCTTTGGGATCCATGTGGTATGATGCTTAGTTCATTTTTTCTTTTGTATTCATGTGTTAGAATTTATTGTTGACTCCATTTCATCATTCCATTTCCTTTATGTGAATGTATACAAGTTTGAGAGGTAGAATCCATATCTTTTATGCTTTGTTTTGGGTAGACATTTCACAGTCTGTGTTTTCTTCCGTTTAAGAAGAATCCATGAGATTTACATGCTCTTCCCAGCTCCTCACCTATCTTTTCACCTCATCCATAAAACCCTAAGGTTATGATCATTGTGCCTACCTTTCCCCATCGAAAACCTTCCAATTTTGACCTAATTTCCTTGCCCTAAATGTTTGGCTCCTCCTGATCCTGCAAAACCCTTCAAAATCAAATAAAACCTTATTCTACTATACCTAGCCTAATATCAGTTTCTAGATCTAGTCCAATTGGTTGAGATCCTTATGGAGAGAGCCCTCTCCTATCCTAGTAGGGCTAGCTACTTGGCTAAGCATGGTTTGTGGTTACCCTGGCATTGCCTTTCTTCAGCCTAAGGTTCGATCCAGGTGCTAACATAGTGGCGACCATACTGGGGATGACATTTTATCTTCCTCATAAAAGTGTATCAAGTTCCAGATCTGATTGCTGATGGTGAACAATGATCAAACAAAAGAACGTGAATTATTCACCTAGCGACTCCATGTTCAAAGTATCCAGAGCTTCAAAGTTCAGAGCGACTTCACTACTAAAGAATCCATATTTCAGAGCATTGATGGTAATCACCAATAACAGGGTATGTGGCAAATCCTTTATCTGGTGAAATATTACTAAATTTAAGGAATGATTTAGAAGAATTTCATATTGATAAGAATTTCTCAACATCAATATTTCATTGTTTAAAATCCAGCGGACCCACACCTGAAGATAAAAATTGTTTTCTTGGTTTAGTTGCTGAAAGATTAGAAAATGAAATTGAACTATTGGATGTTCAAATTGAATCATATAATTTCCAAGATCCTAAACAATTCTTGGAAACTCTCCCTCCTCCCAAAGAAGAAAAGGTAAGGCTGCCCTTGGATGGTTGGATTGACGGATGTTTTGATTTACAGCAAGGATGCGCTAATCTCTAGCTGAGAGCATATGTTAATTAGTTGGGGCAGTAGATAGAATTTGGTTTTTACGATCCTATAGCAGCATATATGGAATATTTTCTTAAGTTGAATGACAAACCAGATTTCATTTTACAGAGCCAAAGGTATTATGTGTATATATTGCTGGTATAATTTCCAATTATGTTCTGGTTCAAGCACCATCAAACAACCTCATCATTACAACAACTACTTGATTGGTTGATTTGGCACTTTAATATCAGTTGATTCAGTGATTTTGTAGTAGATTAGTGTAGGATAAGTGTGCAATAATCTTGTTGGACAAGCATCCTTCAGCATCTAGCTTACAATTTGCAGTGTGTGTTTTCAGTGTTCAACTTGGTTGTAAGTTTTTGACCGTATTGGCCCACATGGTTAGGCACTTGGTCTACGGTGTTCTTGACACCTCCAAGGAGCTACCATCCCCAATAAGGCCAATGTTAGTGTTATATTTTCCTACTTCCATCAGTGATCAAAACTCCTCTTTTCATATTCATATTAGGGTCTCGCTCAGAAATATTTGTCATTCCACTTAGGTCCTCATTCAAAAATTTACTCATTGATGGTAGCCCTAGTAAAACAACATCACTCACCTACACTCCATCTACCTCCCTTGACATTTTCCCATGCACTCCTGGTTATGTTACCCTCCATTCCCTAACTTCCATGTCACCTCCCGCATACAAGTCATTCATCTATCTCATGATCAGTTGAAACTATGCTTTTTCCTACATGCCACATTGATTTAAAACATGGTTTCCAAACCAATGAGGAAGAATTTTAGGAAACTGAAAGAGTTTTTTTCTTCCCATATCCTCATGTACAAAAAATTCTCTCAGTTTTCTAATGGCTATTATGGGTTGGGATATACAAATGAAGATTTGCAGACATATTTTTCCAAATTTTCTAGTTTAGTCATACTTTTGAAAAACATATTGTGGCCAATAAGAGATGAATCTTGAGAAATGAGAGGAGGTTTGTGTTCCTAATATGCCAAGGTACAATAACCTACTTCAAATTTTACACATATATTATAAAATGAGAGATACATGTACATATTTATAGCCTATTTTTCGGACTGTGCAAAGTCCTGTTTCAGTCACCGTTTTGTAGAGAATATTGGGAGCAGATGGAGCTGAATTTTAGGAAAATGAGAGAGGATTTTGGGAGGAAAATGTTCAAATATAGTTAGCCACCTCATAAACTAATATTTGAAATAAAATTCAAATTTCTCTTCCTTTCCAACAAAAATCCATAATGATAGTGCCAAGTAGATATATTAGTTTTTAATGTTCTACATTTCATTTCTATCTGTGCAAAACATTTTAGGATATTTGTAAAAAGATATTGAGATTTTTATCAAGATATTTTAGTCTAGAATTTGTATAAATACTTCATCATTTGAAGTAAGAAAGGGTTGGACTCAATGGGATGCTTATGTTTTGATTAGATATCATTTTGTATCAGTTACAACAGGAGATTAATGAAAAATTGTAGCTATTTCTTTGGGATCCATGTGGTATGATGCTTAGTTCAGTTTTTCTTTTGTATTCATGTGTTAGAATGTATTGTTGACTCCATTTCATCATTTCATTGCCTTTATGTGAATGTATACAAGTTTGAGAAGCAGAATCCATATCTTTTATGCTCTGTTTTGGGTAGACATTTCACAGTCTGTGTTTTCTTTAGTTTAGGAAGAATACATGAGGTTTACATAATCTTCCTAGCTCCTCACCTATATTTTCACCTCATCCATCAAACCCTAAGGTTTTGATCATTGTTCCTACCTTGCCCCATCAAACACCCTACAGTTTTGACCTAATTTCCTTACCCTAACTGTTTGGCTCCTCCTAATTCAGCAAAACCCTTCAAAATCAAATCAAACCTTGTGCTACTATACCAGCCTAATATTAATTTCTAGATCCAGTCAAATTGGTTGAGATCCTTATGGAGAGAGCCCTCTCCTGGCCTAGTAGGGCTAGCTACTTATCTAAGTGTGGTTTGCGGTTACCCTAGCACTGCCTTCCTTCAACCCGAGGTTCAATCCAGGTGCTAACATGGTTGATGATGGATGATGGATCGGGATCATAATACCTAAAATGAATTATCATTATGTGGCTTGATCATGGATATTCTAAATCTAAATACTGACACATGTTTTATTATGTAAATATTATGATCTAGGTATGACTGAAGTCTGGAATAGCTGTGAAGTTTTTAAGTTAGTATTTGCAGATCTGTACATTGGTTATCTTTGATAAAAGTGCATACACATGCTGGTTTGGCACATTGAAGTAGCGTATACAGTATGAAATATGATGTTTGAAGTTTTAGTTGGTTCTGGTTGTTGATTCAGAGTTCTGGGTTCTTCTTTGTATTCTAGTGACTGTGTTCTGGTGACAGTGTTCTGAATGTTATAATTGATTGATTGTGATTTTCTTCAGTGATGATGGGTTTTCAGTGATTGATTGATTCAGTTATGGTTGATTCAGAGATTGATGATTGGTTTCAATAATGTCAGAGATTGATGATTGGTTTCAATTATGTCAGAGATTGATGATTGTGTTTCAGTGATTAGTTTTGATGGTTGTATTATAGTGGTGATTTATTTTGAGCTTCAATGTTACTAATGGGTCTCATATGAAAATTGGATGAAACGATGCCTTCAGATTATGGTGTTGCATTCCAGGTGTATCCAGTCTGAAAATTTATGAAATGTGGTCCCTGGAGGAAGAGAGAAGGTCACAACCTTTTGTAGGCCGATGCCTATGTACTGGTAAACATATTAGTGAGTACAAGAGCTAGGGGGTTGGAGATCCCTTCTAGTAGCAGCTAGAAAAGGAGCGAAGGTTGGAGCCTTTTGTAGGCTGGTGCCTATGTACTAGTAAACGGAACGGCTAGTACAAGAGCCAGGGGTTGGAGCTTCCTTCTAGTAGCATCTGGAAAATGAGTGAAGGTTGAAGCCTTCTGTAGGCCGGTGCCTATGTACTAGTAAATGAATCGGCTAGTACAAGAGCTAAGGGGTTATAGATCCCTTCCAGTAGAAGCTAGAGAAAGAGAGGAGGTTGTAGCCTTCTGCAGGTGGGAGCCTGGATACTGGTATGAGTCTACACTAGTACAAGATTGTAAACAAGATTTTCTTATATTAAAATAAGATAGCAGCATGTGGTTTTTGTCCCACATTGGGTTTCCACCTTAAATGTTGGTGTTGATGTGTGATGGTTTATTATGTTATTACTACACATGGTTACTCTTTATATGGTTAACGAAGTACTGATGCACTGATTAAATATCAACATATGGTGAATTAACTGAATCATAAGATTGTTGAATATGTGCTGGCTAATTTAAAGACAATTGTGTGTACACGCAAGTTACCTTCATTGAAGTAGTGTATATAAATCTAAGTATGAAATGAAAAAGTTATTGATTTGATAATACTGATTCACCCCCCCTCTCAGTATTATTTCCAACAATTGGTATCAGAGTAGGTCCTTTGGTAGAAGCTTGATTGCTTGAAGGAGATTCATATAAACAATGGGAAGGAAGCTAAAGAAGAAGACATCTCAAAGAAATAGTGACAACAAGAGAGACAATGGGCCATCATGTGGAATAAAGTATTCATATTCAGAATCACATCAGATTGAAGATGAACAAGAAAAAGAAGTATCAATTACAAATTTTTGGTCTTCTGGTGATACTCTTCTTTGTTCAGGCAATGTTGAAGATATTGAAAGTGATCATGAAAGAAACATTGAGGAAAGAGTTAAAAGACTCACAGATAAAATAATAGATCAACAAGATCTATTCAAAAAAAGGGAGTGTGCCTTCAAAGAAGAAGTTACCAAATTAAAAGCTCAATTGGAGGAAGGAAACCAAGTAAGGAATCAATACAAGGAAAAGGAAGATCAATTTCGAAAGCTGCAGGATGAACTGACATCATTAAGAAATGAAGTAAATGAAAAGAATACCACAATCAAGAGACTTAAAGATAGATCTAGCTACTATGAAAGACTTGAAGCTAAGATCCTCTCTCTAAAAGAAGATCTTGAAAATAAGAATAATGAAGAACTACCTCAAACAGATGAAGAACAAGATAATGAGATTCTTAAATTAAGGAAACAAGTGGAAGAAGGAAGAAAGGCTAAAGAAATCATGAAGAAGCAATATCTAGAAAAGGAAAAGAAATATCAGGTTGAGGTAAATATCTTGAAAGGTAAATTAGAAGAAAAGGATACTCTGTTACGATTTCAAAATAGTACTAAGATTTTGGATAATATTCTTAGTAGTCAAAGGTATCCTACCATCAAAACTGGTCTTGGTTTTCACGAAATTATTGAAGGTGAATCTAGCTCACGAGATGAGGTAAGGAACTCTAATGCAAATTTTGAAATGCTCAACAAGGAGATGAAAAGTCAACCTCATCAATAACCAAGGAAATAAAGTATTCAAAGAAAATAATTTACTCCTAACTATGGAAGTGATATTCAGTTATTTCCTCTGATGAATAATGTTGAATGTTTTGCGTGTTATAATCTTAGACATGTTGCAGCAAGATGTAGAAGTAGAATGGTTCAAGATTGTCACAGAGAAATATCATCACCTTCCAGGTACTTTAAGGGATATTGTTTTTCTTGCAATATGTTTGGTCACAAAGCCATTGACTGCTATAGAAGGAATATGGAACATGTAAGATGTTATGCATGTAACAAGTTTGGGCACATAGAAAAAGAATGCAGGAGAAAATTTCGTCCAACATACCAGAAGGAGAAAACATCATCACACTCCAAGGTATGGAAGAAGAAGGAAGTACAACCAGAAAGATGTGGCATAACACAATATACATACATAATAGAATCAGGGGGAGTTGAAAGTGTGAAACTTCATTACTCTAAATCTCATACGCAGTTATCATGAAGACAAGTGACATATATACGCAAGTTCGAAGCTGCACAGTCACGTATATGGTGTTTTGGAGAAAAAGCAATGGGACAGACTCAGGAAAAGGGGTCTGATATGGTTCAGTCAATTATCAATTATCTATTTTGTTCTGATTGATGATGGTTACAGTCTACTGATGATATGTGGAAGTGTTTTTTTCCCTCATAAGCTATTAATAAGTTGATGAATAACTGATTGATGATGATGCCTTGATGATTCTTACTAACAAATGCAATGATCAGAGCTGATAGTGAACAATGGGAACAGGTTCAGGGGGAGAATATGTTTCTAATAATGCATTGTTGGCGTTATATTAGAAGAACTTGGTACATGACGATAATTATATTGCTTGATCCACATAGTTGTTTGATTCAGGTAACTCTTTTGATGATGGACATATACAGGCTGTTGATCCTAATGCTGCTGACAGATGTTGATGGTGCAGATCATATATAGTGTATGATAGTTGTTGATGACTATCATGGTCTTATTTATATTGTTGGTCCTTGTTATAAATTTCATGTATATCATTTGATGTAAAGGTCATGAAAAGACCTAATTTGTAGCCCCACTATGCATGGGAAGGATTATGTAATAATTGCTATTTCAGTAATGTATAAACATTTGGTATATCCCCATTTGGTTGGGTGGATGAGTCAAATTTGGTGTATCTCCACTTGGTTGGGTGATTAGTGTATGTATGAGTCATTGGTCTTAGGGATGTCATACTCACTTAGTTGAGTTATAGAGTCATGCTATTCTTTTGGAAAATATCTTTGCAGACTCTGCATGTACTCAGGGGGGGCATGGACAGCATAATGTATATCAAAGGGGGAGAATATCTTGGTCTTCCCTTTTCCCTTGATGTAAAAGGGTAGAGTGTCTTGGTGTATTTGTTTCCATCAAGTCCAATGGGGGAGATTGTTGGAATTATGATATAGGTGTTGTCCTTGATGGCAACTCACACAGATGACAGTTCACAGTGCAATAGGTTAACATCAAAGGATTACAGATCAGACTCTAGAGATTGAAGAAATGGAGTGGTTTAAGAAGTATACGTTGGTTCACTTTGTCCAAGCAATGTATACACGTGGGTTAACAGAACAAAAGGAGCGTATACGTATACACACACTTTCACAGAAGGGAAGGCACATATTGGATGAAAAATCAAGGTTTTAGTCTAAGGTATTGGTCTGAGGTATTTGGTCCAAGGTATTTGGTCCAAGGTATTGGTCCAAGGTATTTGGTTCAAGGTATTGGTCTGAGGTATTTGGTCCAAGGTATTGGTCATAAATGGTTTTGGTCCAAGGTATTGAGAAAGGCCTAAAAACTATATAAGGAGGAGAAGATCATTAGGCCAAAGTGTGAAAGTATTGAGTATCTTATGAAGTGTTAGATCAAATATGTAGGTTATGGGTTTTTGATGCTTTGGTTGATATGAAATAAGGATGCACCTATGTGGTTGATGATGGATGATAGATTGGGATCATAAGAACTAAAATGAATTATCATTATGTGGCTTGATCATGGATATTCTAGATTTGAATATTGACGCATGTTTTATTCTGTAGATGTTATGATTTGGGTATGAATGAAGTCTGGAATAGCTGTGAAGTTTTTAAGTTAGTATTTGCAGATCTATACGATGGTTCTCTTTCATAAAAGCATGTATACACGCTGGTCGACACATCGAAGTCGCGTATATAGTATGAAATATGATGTTTGAAGTTGTAGTTGGTTTTGGTTGTTGATGCAGAGTTCTGGGTTCTTCTTTGTATTCTGGTGACTGTGTTCTAGTGATAGTGTTCTGAATGTTTATATTGATTGATTGTGATTTGCTTCAGTGATGATGGGTTTTCAGTGATTGATTCATTCAACTATGGTTGATTCAGAGATTGATGATTGGTTTCAATTATGTTAGACATTGATGATTGAGTTTTAGTGATTGGTTTTGATGGTTGTATTACAGTGGTGATTTATTTTGAGCTTCAATGTTACTAATGGGTCCAGTATGAAAATTGGATGAAACGAGGCCTTTAGATTGTGGTGTTGCATTCCAGGTGTATCCAGTCTGAAAAGTTATGAAATGTGGTCCCTGGAGGAAGAGAGAAGGTCATAGCCTTCTATAGGCTAGCGCCTACGTACTGGTAAACATATCGGCCAGTACAAGAGCCAGGGGGTTGGAGCTCCCTTCCAGTAGTAGCTGGAAAACAAGTGAAGGTTGGAGCCTTCTGTAGGCTGGCACCTACGTACTAGTAAATGGATCGGTTAGTACAAGAGGCAGGGGGTTGGAGCTCCCTTCCAATAGTAGCTGGAAAACGAGTGAAGGTTGGAGCCTTTTGTAGGTCGGCACCTATGTACTAGTAAATGGATCGGCTAGTACAAGAGCTAGGGGTTGTAGCTCCCTTCCATTAGAAGCTAGACAGTGAGAGGAGGTTGTAGCCCTGCAAGTGGGTGCCTATGTACTGGTATGAGTCTGCACCAGTACAAGATCGTAAATAGGATTTTCTTATATTAAAAGAATACAACAACAGGTGGTTTTTGTCCTGCATTGGGCTTCCACCTTAAATATTGGTGTTCATGTGTGTTGCTTATGTGTGATGGTTTATTCTATTATTACTGCACATGGTTACTGTTTATATGGTTAATGAAGTATTGATGCACTGATTAAATATCAACATATGATGAATTATCTGAATTAAATGAAAAAGTTATTGATTTGATAATACTGATTCACCCCCCCTCTCAGTATTATTTCCAATAACTAGTTCAATTCCCTGCCCTGTATATGTATTACTTGGATTTTTAATATTAATATCAAGGGTTTATAATATTAATGCATTGGTTTATAATATTGATCCTAGGGTTTCTAAACCTGTGTTTATAATATAGGTCATAGTGTCTAATATTATTCTCTTGAGTTTATTATTCCTTTGGACTATAATATTAATCCAATGGATTTATTAATCCCTTTGGTTTATAATATTATTACTCACTTGAGTTTATAATATTAATAATCCCTTGAGTTTATATTATTAATTATTAATATAATAATATTTAGGGTTTATAATACTAATCTTAGGTTTGATATATTAATTTTAGGGTTTAATATTAATCCCAGGGTTTACAATCACTTGGGTTTATAATATTAATCCCTTGGGTTTATAATGTGAATAAACCCTTGGGGTTATTAATCCCTTGGGTTGATTAATCAATTTGATTTATAATATTAATAATCCTTTGTGTTTATTGATCCATTGAGTTTATAATATTAATCCCAAGGGTTTATAATATTAATGCCTTGGGTTTAAAATATTAATCCTAGGTTTTTGTAATCCCATGGGTTTATAATATAAATATTAGGGTTTAATATTATTCCCTTGGGTTTATAATATTAATCTATCGGGTTTATTAATCTTTTGAGATTATAATATTATTAATCCCTTGGGTTTAACAATCCCTAATATTATAAACCCTATCTTATGTGTGTGTGTGTGTGTGTGTGTGTGTGGTTTTTATAATATTATTGTTTTTATAATATGAGTTTATAATATAAAATCATAGGGTTTATAAACCATTGGGATTATAATATGATCATAAGGTTTAATATTATTCTCTTGAGTTTATTATATTTTTGGTTATAATATTAATCCATTGAGTTTATAGTATTATTATTCCCTTGGGTTTATAATATCAATAATCCATGGAGTTTATTAATCCCTTGAGTTTAAAATATTAATACCTAATATGTATAATAATATATGAGGGTTTATAATAATAATATTAGGTTTGATATATTAATCTTAGGGTTTATAATATTAATCCTAGGGTTTATAATCACTTGAGTTTATAATATTAATCCTAGGGTTTACTATTAATGCCTTAATCCCTTGGGTTTATAATATTTATCTATTTGGGTTGATTAATTTCTTGGGTTTATAATATTAATCTCTTGGATTGATCAACCACTTGAGTTTATAATATTTACACTGTAAGGCATTCCCTCCGAGAAGAACTCCCCTCTTCGCTAACTCTCATCACTTTGCACCATTAGATTATATGTTAGACGATTGGGAAATGATCAACCCTTCGATCAGAAGAGAGTAGTTTCTGAAGGTAGTTGGAAGGGTGGGTTATTAAACCCTTGCCACAACATCATTTTTTTATTTTTTCTCGTAGTTGGTCTCTCTTGAGCTCTGCCACTGCGGGTCGATTTATCTATCCGGGTAATAATCAAGATTTCTTTGTGAGTTTTGTATTGTATTTTAGGCATTCGTTGTAGTGTACTATTATTTATTTCCTTTAGGTTTCCCATAGAAAGTTTCAGAGGTTCGTGGTCACCTTCGATTCCACAGAACGTTTCATAGGGTTGTAGTCACCTTCAATTTCAAGGCACAGGTAACAATTTCGACCGGTTCATACTGTAAATGATATATATAATTTCTTCTTCCTTAGGATTCTTGTTAACCCTACCCTTATATTATTGTTCAGGTTTGTTTTTTTAATTGGTGGCCACATTGTGAACTTCAAATAGCTCCCAAGAGACTTATTAGGGTTCATGTTATTAGATAGTATACACCTAGTTGATTCAGACCAAAGGCTTGTTCTAGAGGAAGGTGTATGGGACTTTACTCATCCCTATGAGTGGATTAGATTAGATAGTATCTTGGTCTCTGATTTAGAAAAAAAAAATTAGAGAAAGAAGTTGGTATGGGTGTAATGTACAGAGAATGTAATAATTTATCATTCTACCCCAATAGGGGTAGTAGTCTAGAGGTACATTAAAGGTCTCAAGACTAGATCTCTATTCAATATGGATTGTTAGAGGTTGCAATCATGTAAAAATTTTGTAGGTTTTAACCCCGTACAGAAATTACCTGCATACGAATTCTAAAACATAAAAAATAAAAAATGTGAGAGCATAACACATAAAACAAATATACACAGAGATTTTCCCCTGGATCCCAAAACCGGGACTACCAACTTTTTTTTTCATTATATTCCTTTCAATGTTACAATACATATTTATACATGTCGAAGCATCCAATACCATGGACCGAAAACCATCGCGTCCAAAACCATGGACCGAAAACCATCCATCCAAAACCATGTGTGAAAATCATGCACAAAACCATAGGTAGGTCTGCCCAACCTAATATAGGGTCCAAGAAAACAAAATTTTCCAGGGCGCTGCCCCAGACCCCATAGAGGGGGGTTACCTGCACCCCTCAAACCCCCTGTGACCCCTGTGCTACGCAATCGGCACAATGAAGGGGGCGCTCCAGCCCCCTTCTAACCCCTCAGTTAACTACGTGGGATAGTCATGGAAAGAATATAACACAACCCAACAACTTTAGTGGTTGTTGTCTATAATTTGTTTCTTTTGATTTCAACAGGTAAGAAATCGATCTAATAACTTCATTATCCATTTCATCTATATAAATAATATTTATTTTGAAGCATCAGTGGCTGCATGATGTGTTAATGTGGGTTTTTGAAATTTGAAGGGTTCCTGCATCCATTAAGGCTGAAAATTGGGTTAATGTGGGTTATGGTTGTAGGTTGTTTGGTATTTCACATTGCAGGGGAAAATGAGTTGGAGGAATCACCACAACCAAACCCTAGAATTGGTGTAAAATATGGAAGGGAAGGGAACAATTTGCCATCATAGAGTAGGGAGCCAAGATTCTTGGAAACACCATTATCAATAGAGTCAAGATCTACAATTGAGATCCCTCTATACTGCAAGAATTTTCCAACACGGGGATTGTAGTTGTTGTGGGTCTTGAGAATTGGAAAGTCCAGATGATAAAGTGAAATCCCAACTATAGGCAATTCTTGGGTGGCTCAAAGGATTTCTCCTTACTACCCTTCAACCTTAATAATTCTGATCACCGTAGGAAATGAGGCCCTTACAATAGTGATGGGTCATTAGACTCTTCTCTAGTTCTTACAATAAAGAATGTTCATTCTTATTTGGTTGCTTTAGGACTGGATGACAAAATTAAGTTATCTACTCCACATAGTATGGCTATCCTTTCAAGTTCCTTTCATTCGACCTCCACATTTGCTGCTGGTTTGGTATGAATTATGAAGCCTCTCCTCAAATTCTTGGATGATACAGGTGCTCCATTCATGGTGAATGCATATCCTTAGTTTACATAAAGAGACAATCCCAAAGAAGTTTCATTGGACTATGTGTTGTTTGGGTAGTCTCCAAGGGTTTCGGATCCAAAAGGATTCACCTATAACAATATGTTAGATGCTAAAATTGATTCCATTTACTCTACTACGGCTACTTTAGGTCACAATGACTCTATCCCTGTAACCTTCTTTGAGACCGATTGGCCTTGCAAAGGAGATACAAATGATATAGGAGCGAATCATGAGAATTCTAGAAACTATAACACTAGAGTCATCATTACATATTAGCCCAATTTATATGGTTTGATAACTTATTTTCAACCCACACCAACTAGCACGGGATACAGGATACAAACCCACACCAAAAATAACATAGGATAAATATCCTCTTGCAAGAGGTTCCAAGTTGGGTTCCAACTCATAAGCCTTCCCTTCAGCTTGTTATTGGTTGGCCTCTCTAGAAATAAGAGAAGAAGAAGGGGAAAAATCCCTCCCGGATGGATTTCCCTGATGATCCCGTTGTTCGTTCCCCTTTTACCAAAACGTTCCTTGACCCATACATTAACTAAAAAATTCAGTTCACTGTTCCGTTCCCCAAATCAAATTAGCAATCGGGTAGGCCTTTCCTCTACAGTTAGGCCTTTCCTAGATATGTATTTACTCTATACAGGTGGGTCGATGCCCCAGAGACTAAGACAAAGGTTTTCACTTTACACACTGTTGATGGTACTGGACCAACCAACATGTCAGGGGATCTCCTCGGTAAGAATTCCCAACTAGACCTCAAACCATTTGGTGTAGGAGTCCCAATAGTGGGTAGTACGGTATCGCCTTGATCGCAATTGCGCACATAGGTGAGTAAGGTGTCCTTGTTGGTAGCAAGTGTGTGACATGTGCAACAAGTCAAGGAAGGTGCATGAAAGGCTATAACACATGGAACGAGGGTATGATTGCACCCCTTAGAAACATGTGGTAGCACACAGATTGAAAGGGAACACACGATCAACAAGACATCACAAGCTAGAAGGAAGGTTAGCTGACGATCCAAAGTGATGGTTATACCAACAAAACATTTCGATAAGATTGATACAAACATATACAGAATAGTCCATACGTACATGCGTAAATAACAACTACATATATCATTAGAGTAACCGAGATAGCTGAACTACAATAACAACATGTGCATGAAACTTGTTGGCTTTGTTATATTAAGAAAGTGAAAGATCCAATCATACATACAACCATGACCAACCACTAGTCCCAACAACAGAATGTTACAATCACTGCCACCTACTCCTCTAAAGAGATAAAATAGCTCTACACTGTGGAGAAGCCAAGGCTCGTTAGAATACACTCCAAGCTTTCTCTAAGTTACACCTATAGGAAAATTGGCTCCCAAAATCCTACACAATGAGTTATGACGTTCTATAAATAGAAGAGGGTGGGGTGACCCTTGACATTCCCTTTGTGACTCTTCACCTACCCTCATGAATCTTCAAATACTACATGACTGTTACATTCTACTATCGACAATTGGTCTTTCACTTTTACAACATGTTACATTACAATCTGCACATGTACCCATGTGAGAAAAAATAGGCTAGAGAAAGACATGCAAGACATTACTAAGACTCAGACACATGTGGAAATACCAATTCTTTTACATCCTCGTGATGATCAAAAGTAGCGAATTGATGCCAAATTTGGTAGTCCGTTATGGTGTTTGCGTGCCCTATGGTAACATAATAGTCTTGAGTGCAACCGGACCAACAATATACTGATACATAGTGTCTGCGCTGATCTTCAGGTCTACACTAGTGGCTATGCCCATCAACTCATCAAAGTACTTGTCCATCTCCAGTCAGAATTGGTTCTTTGAATTCACCTCGGTGAGTGTGCCAATTGATGGGATCGCGGGCATGTGTACAATGAAATCCATGCTTCTGAACACCTGTGCATGCGAAGCTTGCAGACTAGTGGTGAGCTGCGGGAGTTCCTCATAGTTTAGGATCTGACTCCAGATGTGTGCCTTCAAATCTACTGGCTTTGGCATCATCATCTTTGGAAAATTAAATGGGGATCCTTTGTACCTCATTTTCCATGCTTGCATCCAATCGACAACAGTGTGCAAATTTGACAAGATGCGTGCTCTCCAAGCACAATGTTGCTGCCAACCATTAAGATGGACAACTAACTTATGCACGGTGAAAAATATAGAATACAACATCCACATCACTGTCTTGAGAGATGATACTTCATCCATTATCGCTCTCTTCAACTCTACTCTGGCGGATGCTCTAACCTGTTCTCCTCTCTGCTTCGCCGCTTGTAACTCCTTAGCCATGTGCTTGTTCTCTGTAATCAAGAATCTAACACTCGAGTTGGTGTCTTTGGCATATGATTTGGTAGCATCGGTCAATGCTGTTGGATGCTTACGCACATTAGATACGATCACTCATTATTCAAACTATGCAGGAGATATATGGACATCTAAAGTGGGCACTATGCGCGACTACACAACTCTGTGTTGTGACTCGTCGAAAAATATGTTGTGCATCTTCGCTTCCGGATTGTCTTCAAGAATATTTGTGTATCCTTGATCACTTGGGACTTGCTCTACTTCTAGATCTGGTGAAGCTGATGGGTTGACCTCTTGGTTCTAAGGCATGAGGTAAATATCCTTTTTTATGGATTAAAACTTCTGGTGCCGAAGGTGAATCTTTTGAATTCCTCTGTCTCAGCCTCACCATGCTTGAGATTATGAATCTCATAAAACCTGATCCACAAAGGAAGAGCTGGCCAAGGTGCCTTCCTCTTCATGTGTAGTCTCGCTGACAACCCTGTTGAGATTTGATACAACACTTCTTGCATGACGATAATTTCCATGGAAAAATTCAGTAAACATGCAGAGCCTTCTTCACATTGTGCATTTGTATGAAGGTGCCAAGGGGTGAGGCATACCAATATTCTATGTATATCAATGCCTCCATCGCTACCTACGACATGCAAGGTGGATCCTGCTTGAATATCATTCTATACACCGGGGTGACGAAGTTGTCTGAAAAATGTATGATAACTCCATGAAAGTTGCATTCAGAGAGCAATATGCAATAAGGGTGCACAGAGGCTTCCGAAGGTGTCCATGCCCAACCCAAGCTTGGGAACTGGTGACAGGGACAGACTGCATCCAATATGTAAGTGGACATGTATATCTTCACTTGGCAGATGTCAGGCTTTTGTTACCTATTCCTTCAACATGAGAGCCAACTTGTTTGACAAGTTGCAAGGTCTTCCTTTGCTCATCAGTTGATCCAACACGATCACCCAACTTTGCAGGAAGGTCTCTATACTATCTTGGCCATATAAGCGACATGAAAATATGACCAAGTACTAATATGACTTCCACAATATCTTCATCTTGTAAACCTGGCTGGGTAATGTCCTGAACTTGGTTGGCTCTTTCACTCAACTCTTCAAGACATCTCTTGAGTTTACACTATTGTCGGGTCTGTTGAAGGGTTTCTCGATCGTGATCACCGACTCTGGCAAGTGATAAATCTCCTGAAAATCCTTCACCCTGAAGGCAACAAGCTGTGTTCCACTGGCACTTCTCAACACCATTTTCTCGGGATCAGTATGTGAGACAATCTAGTGGATCATGTCCACGCACGAAAACTTGAGATACTTGCATGCAATCTGGTACAAGCCAGACTTGTGAATGTTGGCATAGATCCTACGGTCTTCCATATTTTCCTCAAATATGTCTGAGAATGTATCATTGATATCCTGCCATTTCATCTTGATATCTTTGTCTATGAAAAACTTGGTGTCTTCATAGATAGGCAAGATCATAGACACTTGTTCAACTGCATCTCCAGTTACGCTCTTGACAGTGTCCTTTGACCCTACTCTCTTGGAGGCCATTATACCTGTAGTGGAGAGAGATAGATGAACACATGCAATACTTGGACACATAGCAACACTCATAGCAAGAAATCCGTTAATTGAAAATCAAAAAAACTTTGAGGACTGACATGCAATATACCCCGGTGACTGATTGGGAAGATTGCGCAATTTTCACCAAGAGGCTGGGAGACTGACTACAAAAACTATGCAAGGCATAGTCCAAGCTATCAGGAGGCTGACTAACTACTGGAACTATGCAATGCATAGTACAGCTTGGCCCGCTGAGGACTAAAACTGCACAATGCATAGTTTTAGTCAGTAAGGATTGCAAACTAGCAACTGCATTTGCATAGTTTCTGGGGCCAGCAAGGCACTGCCTCTCAAAATTATGCAGAGAAATCCTGGAGGCCAATACTAGGCCAGCTTTGCACAATTTCTGGGAGGAAGGCTGAGCCTTTACTCTCAGAAATGCACATTGCCAATTGGGCAAGGTAAAGTTCAGGCCAAGGAAGCCCAGACCCGTCGACGGGCGATTGAAAACATGAAAAGTTATGAATGCATGAATAAGTTAAGTGCAAAGAAGAGTGAATGATCATGCTTGAAAAAAGTGAGTGCAGGATTCAGACAAGGGGAAAACAAGAATGTGTGTGAAGTTAGTTGCCGCAGCGGCGACTGTAAATGCAAAAGTAGTGTCATACATGTGACAACAGTGAGATGCAATGAAAAACTTGGAACAATGCTTCTATAGGCTAACATGGATTAAAATGACATCAAGAATTCAATAGAACCAAAAAAACAACATTCACACAAAGCAAAATAGAAAAAGCGACAGAAAAGCAAGAAAAGACATGAAAAATAGACTTACCCAGAAAAAGTTGAGCTGAATGTGCCGAATGCTCCTAGATGTGATGTGGGATGTCAAAGCTCCAAGATTGATGTGAGGAATGAGCTCTGAAGCATTGAATAAATAAGTTTGACAAGATCAAGACTTATGACGCACATGCCACAAATCTAGGAAAAACCGACACTTGGCGGGAGGTTTCTAAAACCAATTTTTCATGTAACCTCCAGCTACTGAAAATGGATCCCTAAAATATAGGGATGTCTTTTTGTTTTTTTTTATTTTTTCTTTTTCGGAAAAAGCAACCCATGCATGCCAATCAAGATTTCTCAGTCCTGGAGGGGACTGGTCAACATGGGAGCACATGCAACAATGTGCGAGCCTAGGAATGACATTTGCATAGTTTCTTAGTTGAGCAAGTTTGATTGTCCCTCATTCATTGCGCAATTTCTAGACTGAAGCCCTAGCTATCAGTCAGAATTGCACATTTTTGGAATTGAAGCCCAGTGTTGGGTTGCATTGTGCAGATTTGAGAGGGAAGGTTGCTTGGCTAGATTACACATTTCTAGAGCCTAGCAGGCAGCCCAGATAGATTATGCAATTTCTGGAGGGAAGGCTATTTCCCCTCTAGAATTGTGCAATTTCTTAGGTGAGCATCACAACCAGAAAATGGTTAAGTCCCAGAGTGTCAGCCTGCAGGTGGGAGACAAATAAGTTGAACAACACATGCTTACATGTCACTGCAACTCAATTAAAGCATTTGTACTTGGATAGTGCAAGATATGCTGCTGAGGATGGGTTGCAGGGAGGATCCAAAATGAAGCTAAGGCAAAATTTTGGAGGGCGGTTGTATCCACTACAACACTTGGCGACACACTGGTAGAACTCCATCTCTCTGAATTGACCTTGTTTCGTGAAAAGCAAGTCTAACTCCTCCGGAAGTATTGTTCAGTTTTTAGATCATCTTGGTTTCCACACTAGCTTGATTGTAATATATAGCATCTACCATGCTCTTGGTCGGTCAAAACACATTCCAAGCCAAGTCAACACAATTGTTTTGATTGGGGATGAGGGTTATATTGGTGCACAAGCAATATGATAGTCAGAATTTAAGTTTTATCTCTAGTGTTGCTCTACTACCAGCAGGCCTAGACAGTACCCATGCAGAGTCACGAAAGAACACAAGCATCACTCTGCTACCAGCGAGCCTGGTCAGTACCCCAGCGGAGTTACTTGCATCACCTCTCTGCATAGGAATCCTTTCTCTTCTTTTGCCTTACTCATTTTTCATTTTTTCAAAATTTTTCACATTTTCATTTTTCATAACTGTGTATATCACTTATTCATTTCAAAGGAAAAAGAGAGATCCTGACTTGTTGAGAGCATAAGAGGTTGTTCCTTCAGAGAAGTATTTTGTGTATACCTCTAACATACTTCTTAAAATTCACCCCCCTCACCTTAATCTACTTGATTGATCTGACAAGGTTAACCCAAAACAATCGACTAGATTAGGTGATACTAGTTAGCACACAAGCATTGTGTTTTCACCAAGGTTCACTGCGAACATAATGTATTTTATATTGGCATATCATGGACTAAAGACAACAAGTTCTTCATACAAAGACAAGACAACACATAACCAAGTATTGATAATTGCACAAGTCCCCTTGTACTTTACCCTACTTGTTTCAAGAGTCACACACGGTTTCATGCGAAACTAACCTACAAATGTAAACAAGCAAACAAACAAAAAAGAAAAAAATAGAAATGTGAAAGCAAAGCAAGTAAGCAAAACAAGCAAGCAAGAAAAAAAAGCAAAGCAAGAAAGAAAACATGCATGCAAGCAAGCAAGACATAAAGAAAACACTACTCCTACTCCTGAGCTAAAGGTGCATGGGCCTGATCACGTGAAGTGGTATTTCCATTGTAGCCACCGGTGCATTGTTCAACCCATGTTGGTGAAGGAATGGTTCACGAACAACGTAGTTAGGTGAAACAGTAATCATGAAAGATATAAAAATGAAGACAAACACGCTTCGAGTTTACATGCATCCACAAAAAAGAAAAAAGTGAAAGCGCATGACATGCACTCCATGGACTTACCATGGTGTTGTGCTACATTGTGTGCAAATGTTAAGCATATGCACTCTCTTGAGTGTGACACGCAAGAAAACATGATAAACATAGACAACTTGCATCACACAAGTGTTCTTGCTGTGTAAGATTTATCCAATGCATGAGTGATGGGATCATGTAGTTCAAGTGGAGGAAGTGAAATATGTTGGTGGGATTGATCTTCAATGAATACAGATGAGTTATGAGGAGCATTGGGTGTTTCAACAATTTCTTGATCGGAAGTGAAACCAACCTGAGGACAACGAGGACCTGACATAACCATCAACTCGGGCTGAAGTGCCTCAATAGTCTACAGGGTCTCAACTTTGTTGATAGACACATCATCATAAACAGGCGGTTTGAAAGATCAACATTGATAGAATCATCATCATGATTGAATACAGGAGTAAATGGATCACGACAGCTATGATAAAAAAAATCAATGATTTCATCGGCATCCTCATGATCATATAAATCAAACAGAGGGGTAGATGAGAAGCAAGAATGTTCCCCCTCTGCATTTTTGGAAAAGGCAGATGAAAAATCAAGTGGATTTTCAATGAATAATTTGTCCCCTTTGCTGTCGAATGACAGAATGACAATGGGTGTGTTCTGTGAATGATCAGCTGTGGATGCATCCGTGGATGGATTTACATAAGGAAAATCAGAGATAGTAGAATCACCAAAGATGTGAGGAAAAAATGGAGGAGGTGCGGACATAAGGAGATCATCCTTCATTGTGGGTTGATGTTCAGGTTCCCAGTCATATTGATCATAAGTGACAATGAAAGTTGGTTGTGAAAAACCAACTCCATTGGTGGCTTGATCCTTGTTCACAACATGTATAGAGTCCAAAACGGAAGAACATAAGATAGTACAATACGGAGGATCAATAGAATGTGAAGACGGAGGTTGAGGTGACAAATGCATATGACAAAACATGGGCTTCACAACCAAATCTGCACGAAAATTGAGAGAAGTGATGATGGGAGGATGTGACAGTTGGAAAAAAGTGTGTGCAAGTTATCACACATCACTCTGCAGTGGTGGAGTTGTTTAATGAGGGGAAGGTGGACAGTCACCTGTGACAACGGCTGTGTCCGCTTTTGAATGCGCAACTCCATCACCGAAGTATGCTCAATGGGGTTTGAACTTAAACTTCATCTTGGGATATAATTATTTGTGAAGGCAATCTTCGAATTTGTCCCAAAGATATTGGAATTTCGTCTAGTTTTTCAGAGCTTCAAACTAAAGTACACAAAAGTGCTACCAAAAATCAATAGGCGATTCATGCAAAGTCTTCTGTTGTTTTAACAGTTTTTTGTCAAGATGTTCAGGATCAAATTGATGGAAAGTAGATTCAATTAGATCACGAACTTCTTAAGCGAGTGCACACAATCGTGAGGTAGGTTGCGGCACCATCGTTCCAGGGATTTGTGAAGTGTGTGTGAAAGAAGCAAGCTGACCTCGACTTCATTGAAATCATCTTCATCCTCCAAGAATGTAGGGAAGTCGTGTAAGTGCATAGGCCATGCCACTTCACCTTCAACATTGTACGTGAATTCTGACAAGAGGTCATAAAACTACCTCATGATGTCGACAGGTTGAGAATTATACAGACATCGCGGAGGGACGAGTCTAGCAATATCCATGAAAAATGTGTGAAGATTCAAAATAGGATGTGAGGACTTAGCTTGTCATCTGGCGCTCCTTCTAGCACCAGAAATGCTGACGGTGTTGGACCCGCCAACATGTCAAGGGATATCCCTGATAAAAGTCCCAACTAGACCTCAAACCATTTTGTGTAGGAGTCCCAATAGCAGATAGTACGATATCACTTTGACCGTGGTTGTGCACAGAAGTGAGTAAGATATCCTTGTTGGTAGCAAGGGTGTGACATGTGCAATAGGTCAAGGAAGGTGCACAAAAGGCTCTAACCGATGGAACGGGGGTATGAGTGCGCCCCTTAGAAACCTATGGTAGCACGCAAGTTGAAAGGGAACACACGAGCAATAAGACATGACAAGATGGAAATCAGGTTAGTCGACGATCCAAAGTGATGGATATACCAACAACACATTTCAATAAGATTCATACAAACATATACAAAATAGTCCATACATACATGCGTAAATAACAACTACATATATCATTAGAGTAAACGAGATAGTTGAACTACAATAACAACATATGCATGAAATGTGTTGGCTCTGTTATATTAAGAAAGTGAAAGATCCAATCATACATAAAACCATGACCAACCACTAGTCCTGACAACGGAATGTTACAGTCACTGCTGCCTACTCCTCCAAAGAGATATACTAGCTATGCACTGTGGAGAAGCAAAGGCTCGTTACAATGCACTCCAATATTTCTCTAAGTTACACCTATAAGAAGCTTGGCTCCCAAAACCCTATACAATGAGTTATGAGGTTTTATTAGCAAACGGTGGGGTGATCCTTGACATTCCCCTTTGTGACTCTTCACCTACCCTCATGACTCTTCAACTACTACATGATTATTACATTCTACTATCAACACTTGGCCGTTCACTTTCACAACATATTACATTACAATCTACACATGTACCCATGTGAGACAAAATAGGCTTGAGCAAGCCATGCAAGACATTACTAAGACTGAGAGAGTTGTGGGAAGACCAATTCTTTGACATCCTCGCAATCATCGATGGTGGCGAACTGATGCCAGGCTTGGTAGTTCATTATGGTGTCCATGTGCTCTATGCTGACATCCTGCTGAAAGCAAACTCTTGCCTCCGTTGCATCCAAGTACAGTAATTTGACACCTCTGTCCAACTCATCTGATAACATGTGCGTCATAGTCTTGAGTGCAGTCGGACCATTAACATACTGATGCATAGTGTCTATGTTGATCTCTAGGTCTGTACTGGTGGCTACACTTATCAACTCATCAAAGTACACATCCAACTCCAGTTGGACTTGGTTCTCTGACTTCACCTCGATGAGTGTGCCAATCGATGGGATCGCGTTCATATGCACTATGATATCCATGCTTCTGAACACCTGTGCATGTGAAGCCTGCAAACTGGTGATGAGTTGCGGGAGTTCCTCATAATTCTGAATCTGACTCCAGATGCGTGCCTTCAAATCTACCACCTTTGGCTTCATCATCTTTGGAAAATGAAATGGGGCTCCTTTGTACCTCATTTTCCATGTTTGCAAGCAATCGACACTAGTGTGGAGATTTGACAAGATGCGTGCTCTCCTAGCACAATGTTGCTGCCAACCGTTGAGATGGAAAACTGACTTATGCGAGGTGACGAAGCTGGAATACAACATTCGCATGACTGTCTCGAGAGACGATACTTCATCCAGTATCGCTCTCTTGAGCTCTACTCTGGAAAATGTTGTAACCTGTTCTCCTCCCTTCTTGGCCGCTTGTAACTCCTTAACCATGCACTCGTTTGATGCTATCAATAATCTTACACTCGAGCTGGTGGCTTTGACATATGATTTGGTAGCATCAACCAATGTTGTTGGATGCTTGGACACATTGGATACGATCACTCTTTCTTTAAACTTCATAGGAGATATATGGACATCTAGAGTGGGCACTCTGTGTGATTGCACAACTTTTTGTTGTGACTCATCGAAAGATATGTTGTGCATCTTCGTTTCTGGATTGTCTTCAAGGATCTTTGTGTCTCCTTGATCGCTTGGGACTTGCTCTACTTCTGAATATGGTGAAGCTGGTGGGGTGACCTCTTGGTTCTGAGGCATGAGGTCAATATCCTGACTTGACTCTGGCTAAAACATATCCATGTCCATCTGCTCTTGCATCTATTCAATCTCTTGATCTAAGTCTTGCTCCTGCGACTGCTCACCCTATATTCTCTGTGCCAGCTGCTCGGATGAGTCTACAACCTGTATGGGTGCAATTTCATCAATTTGTGCATGTTGCACCTCCTGCTGTACCTATTACTGCTATGCTTCCTTCGCGCTTCTGTGCAACTCTTGTTCTTCACTGAGTTTTCGCTTCAAATTCTACAACTCCTTTTCTGTTTTCTCCATCCTCCATTTCTCTCTTTGCATTTGAGATATCCTCCTATCGCACTATCACCTCTTAGCCTCAATCTCAAAATATTCTTTCAACACAAGTGGATCTACTTTGAACTTGCATCTTTTCTCTACCTCTGTGTTGCGAACAACCTTCCTCTTGCCTTTGTCACATGCAGGTCTGTTACCCTCTGCTTCTGTTGATGATGCTGCTCTTTGAGATGTTGCTTCCTTTTGCTTTGCTAACCACTATATAACTATGCTGGCTGGTTCATTAGGCTTGGAGAAGTTATAACAGTATCTCCATGGGTCTTCCTCAGGCAAATGACATGCCCCATGGATCCAAGGATGTTGCCCTCTCACACATTTGTCCTTCACTAAGAAATACCAGTCATACAGATTAAAAATTATGGTGCTGAAGGTGAATATTTTGAATTCCTCTATCTCAGCCTGAACATGCTTGAGATTCTGAATCTCATACAGCTTGATCCACAAGGGAAGAGTGGACCAATGTTCCTTCTTCTTCCTATGCAATTTCGTTGACAACCATGTTGATATGTGATACGACACTTCTTGCATGTCGAGCTTTTCCATGGAAAACTTCAATAAAACATGAGGAGCCTTCTCCGCGTTGTACATCTGTATGAAGGTGCCAAGGGGTGAGGCATACCAATCTTATATGTCGATTAATGCCTCCATCGCTGTCTACAATATGCAAGGTGGATCCTGCTCGAGTATCATTATGTACATTGGGGTGATTTATTGGTTTGACAATTATATGATAAATCCATGGAAGCTGCATTCAGAGAACAATCTGGAATAAGTGTGCACAGAAGTTTCCGAAGGTGTCCATGCCCAACCCAAGCCTGGGAACTACTGATGGGCATAGACTACATCCAGTATGTAAGTGCACATGTATATATTTGCTTGATGACTCTTGGGGAGATGCTTGGCTTTTGCTACCTATTCCTTGAACCTGAGAGCCAACATGTCGGACCAGTTACAAGGTCTTCCTTCGCTCGCCAGTTGATCCAACACGATCACCCAACTCTGCAGGAAAGTCTCTGTGCTCTCTTGGCAGTATAAGCGACATGAAAATATGACCAAGTACTGATATTCCTTCTGCATTATATTCGTCTTGTAAACCTGGCTGTGTGTTTTCTTGATCTTGGCTGGATCTTTCACCCAACTCTTCAAGATATCTCTTGAGTTTGCACTGTTGTTGGGTCTACTGAAGCGTTTTTCCATCATGAACACTGGATTTGGCGAGTGATACATGTCCAGAAAGTCCTTCACCTTGAAGGTACCAAATTTTGTTCCACTGGCATTGCTCAACACCATTTTCTCGGGATCAATATCTGAGTCAATCTAGTGGATCATGTCCATGCAAGGAAACACGAGATACCTACATGCAATCTGGTACAAGCCAGACTTGTGAATGTTGACATAGGCCTTGCGGTCTTCCAGATTTTTGTTAAATGTGCCTCAGAATGTATCATTGATGTCCTTCCATTTCATCTTGATATATTTTTCTATGAACAACTTGGTGTCCTCGTAGATAGTTAAGATCATAGACACTTGTTCAACTTCATCTCTAGTTGCGCTCTCGATGGTGTCCTTTGACCCTACTCTCCTGGAGGCCATCGTACCTATAGTGTTGAGAGATGGATGAACACTTGCAATACCTGGAGATATAGAAACACTCATGGCTAGAAATGTGTTAGTTGAAAATCAAAACAAATTTGAGGACTGGCATGAAACATACTCGGGTGACTGACTGGGAAAATTGCACAATTTTCACTAGGAGGTTGGGAGATTGACTTCCAAAACTACGCAAGGTGTAGTCTGGGCTATTAGGAGGTTGAATGTCTACTAGAACTACACAATGCATAGTCTAGCCTGGGCTGCCGAGGACTGAAACTGCACAATGTGCAGTTTTAGTCAGCAAGGACTGCAAACCAACAACTACATTTGCATAGTTTCTGGGGCGAGCAAGGCATTGTCTCTCATAATTGTGCAAAACAAGACTGGAGGCTAGCATTGGGCTAGCTTTGTGCAATTTATAGGAGGAAGGCTGATCCTTCTCTCTTAGAAATGTGCATTTCCAGCCGGGCAAGGCAAAGTCCGAGCCAAGGCGACCCAGATCCGCCGATGGGAAAATGAAAACATGAAAAATTTTGAATGCATGGCGAAGCTGAGTGTAAACAAGAGTGAATAATCATGCATGCAAACATTGAGTGCAGGATTCAGAAAATGCGAAAACAAGCATGTGTGTGAAGCGAGTCACCACAACAATGATTGTCAGTGCAGAAACAATGTCATGCATGCGACAACAGGGAGATGCGATGAACAAATTTAAACAATGCTTCTACAAGTTAACACGCATTAAAATGACAACAAGCATTCAACAAAACCAAGCAAACTACATTCACACAAAGTGAAGTACAAAAAGCCACAAAAAGCAGCAAAAGACATGAAAAAAAGACATACACGGAAAACGTTGAGCTGAATGTGCCGAATGCTCCTATATGTGATGTGGGATGTCAGAGCTCTAAGATCGATGTGAGGAATGATATCTTAAGCATCAAATAAATAAGTTTGACATGATCGAGACTTATGACGTGCATGCCACAAATCTAGGAAAAAGTGACACTTGGTAGGAGGTTTCTAAAATGACTTTTGCATTTAACCTCCAACTACTAAAAATGGATCCCTAAAATCTAGGGATTTTTTTGCTTTTTTCTTTTTCAGATGAAGCTGCCTATGCATGAAAGTCAATATTTATCAGTCCTAGACAGGACTGGTCAACCCGGGAGCACATGCAACAACTTGCGAGCTTGTTAATGACATTTGCATAGTTTCTAGGCTAAGAAAGTCTGGTTGTCCCTCATGGATTACACAATTTATGGACTGAAGCCCTGACTGTCAGTCATAATTCCACATTTTTTGAGTTGAAGCTCAATGTTAGGCTGTATTGCGCAGTTTTGAGAGGGAAGGCTGCATGGATGGATTTGCATTTTTGGAGCCTAGCAGGCAACCCAGATAGATTGCGCAATTTCTCGAGGGAAGGCTAGTTCCCCTCCAGAATTCCGCAATTTCCTAGGTGAGCATCACAACCAGAAAATGGTTATGTCCCAATGTGTCAGCCTACGGGTGGGAGAGAAACAAGTTGAATAGCACAGGTTGACAGGCCACTGAAGCTCAACTGAAGCATTTGTACTTGGACAATGTAATACATGCTGCTGAGGATGGTTGGTAGGGAGGCTCCAAAACGAAGCTAAGGAAAAAATTTGGAGGGTGGTTGTAGCCACAACAACACATACCTGGTGAGAAAGAGTGTGTAGTGTTGTTGAACTTGATATGAGAGCTGAGATTAAGTTGTGTTTCCATTGATTCTGTCTAGATAACTCTCTTAATTTGGGGTGAAAAGAGAAAGAATGTGAAAGGATTTCAATATTGGCCCTCTTCTTCTTAATCTAACATGGTTGAAACGTGTACAACAACATTTGTAGCTCCAAATTGAAGCTCAGGGTAAGTGCTTGAAGTTTGTGCTAGAGACGGCCAGGGAAACTCTTGCTGGCCACAATTTGAGTTTTGTTGGACTAGAAGTTGCCCATGTAGAAATCTTAGAATTGGCTTCAAAAGTGTTAAGTGAATGCCTCAACAATTATTTTTCTAGTTTACCTTAAATTCCATCATTATACAAGCATAAACAACATATGGTACAGGCTATGCATAGCCTTAATCAACAATCTCAGGTCACAAATTATAATGGAAAGTTGTTTGACATCAAATGAGAGTTCTGAAAATAATTTAGTTCAAAATATGCAAAACATTGGCAAGAAAATATTAAGAACATTACATAATAGAAATGTACCTTTTTGGCAGAGTGAGACTATAGAATATGTCAGTTTTCAAGAATTGAGTGCCACAAAATTGGGTTGGGAATAAAATCTGAAACAAGAAGACACATTTTTCTCCTCTCCAACTCAGCCAAAAGATTCAAACAAGAGTTCAATTCCAACTAAAGGAAATTTACAGGAGAGGACCACAAGTTTTAGGGTAAAAAAAAAATAAAATGGCTATGGCATGTCTAATGTAAGGGGAAAAGATGGAAGTAAATGGATCATGTGTAGGAAAATAAGCAATTAAACCAAGCGTGCGTAGGAGATTCTCTCTACATGAAGTTTGTCACAAGGCTGAATTGACAAGGCTTCAGAGGGATGCAAATGAAAGTCCTTCGGTAAGCTTTAACAAGATTTCCAAGCACACTGAAGAATTAGACTTGAATGCTAATGGTGACACCAATATAACATCCAATTTTAGGTGCTGACGGTGCTGGACTCGCAAACATGTAAGGGAACCCCCCGATAAGAATTCCCAATTACACCTCAGACAGTTTGGTGTAGGAGTCCTAGTAGTGGGTCGTATGGTAATGCCTTGACCATGATTTCGTACAGAGGCAGGTAAGATAACTCTGTTGGTAGCAAGGGTGTGACAACTTCAGTGAGTCAAGGAAGGTGTATGAGAGGTTCTAACACATGGGGGTTGAGATGAGTGCACCCCTTGGAAACCTGTAATAGTACACAGCTTGGAAGGGAACACATGAGCGAAGATGCATCACAACATGGAAGGCAAGTTAGCGAGAAATCCAAAGTGATGGTTAAAACAACAACACATTTCAGAAAGATTCATACATACTTATAAAGAATAGTTTATACATGCATGTGTAAGCAAACCAATATATATATATATATCATTTAGAGTAAACCATATAGCATATAATACAATAAAACATATGCATGAAATGTGTCGACTCTTGTTATATTAATAAGTACATGTTCCAGTCATACAATACATCCATGTCCAACCACTAGTTTTGATAGCGGAACGTTAAAACCACAATCGCCTACTCCTCCAAAGAGATGTACTAGCTTTGCGCAGTGGAGAAGCCAAGGCTCATTATAATAATGTCCAAGCTCTCTTCAAGATAGTCTTATTGGAATCTTGGCTGACCAAAATCCTTTACAATGAGTTATGAGGTTCTATTTATAGCAAAGGATGGGGTGACCCTTGACATTCCCCTTTGTGATAGTTCATCTACCCTCATAATTCTTCACTTACTCTATGACTGTTACGTCCAACTATCGACACTTGAACTTCCACTTGACAAGACGATACATTACAATGCAAATGTGCTCATGTGGGAAAAAATGGCTTGAGAAAGTCATGCTAGACATCACTGAAACTCGGTCCATTGTGGTGAGATAACCTCTTTGACATGATTTTGATGGTGAAGGTGGTGAGCTGACGCCAAACTTGGTCATCCATGATGGTGTGCATGCACTCCATGGTGACATCTTGCTAAAGTGAACTCTTGCCCATGTTTCATCCGGGTGCACCGGTATGGTTCCTCCATTCAACTCGTCTGCTATCACACGCATGGTCTTCTTGGGTGCGGCCGAACCAACAACACACTAATGCATAGTGTCCGTGTTGATCCTCCAATGTGTGCTGGTGGTCATGCACATCAACTATCAACTACATGTTCATCTCTAGTCAGACTTTCTCCTTGTCTTCGACTTGGTGAGTGTGTAGAATGGGTTGGATCTCATGCATGCGCACAATGACAGAATGCAGCTAAATTCTTTTGCATGCGGTCAACAACACTAATCACTTTGTTTGCTCCGTGCTAGATGCTAGGATGGATCCATAACTTGCATGGGCGTAGTTTCATTCATCTATGCATGTTGCACTCCCTAATGTACCTGTTCTTGTTGCAACTCATTCGCTCGTCTGTGTAGCTCATGTTCTTCCTTGAGTTGCTGCTTCAGTACATGAAACTCCTTCTCTATTCCATTCTCTATCTTCGTGCAATCTTAATGTCGCGCCATCACCTCATAGCCTGAGTCTCCAAAGTTTCTTTCATCACAAGTGGATCTTCTTGAGCTTGCAACTTTGTTTCGCCTTTGTGTTGTCACTTGATTGAATGCATCTCCAAGTGTGCTCTAAATGGTGTATTTGACTCTGCTCTCCTGGAAACCATTGTACCTGTGTTGATGAGAGACAAATGAACACTTGCAATACCTAGAGACATGTAAACACTCATGGCAAGCAATATTTCAGTCGAAAACCAAAATGAACATGAGAGCTGACTTGCAACATACCTGTGTGGTTGATCATGAAGGTTGCAGAATTTCAGCCAGGAGGTCGAGAGATTGACTTCGAAAAATGTGCAAGGAACAATCCAGGTTGTCAGGAGGCTAACTGACTACTGGAACTGCGCAATGCACAATCCAGCCTAGCCTACTAAAGACTGAAACTACACAATGCACAATTTCAGTCAGTAGTGACATGCAACAAGAAAACTTCATTGCGTAGTTTCTGGGGCCAACGGGACACTGCCTCTGAGAATTGTGTAATGCAAGCTTGGAGGTCAATGCCTAGCTAGGATTGTGCAATTTCTGGAGGGAAGGTAGAGCCTTCACTTTCGAAAATGCGTAGTGCTAGCCGGGCAAGGCACAGTCTAGGCCAAGGCAACCCAGTCCGACCGACGAGCGATTGAAAACATGAGAAGTATGAATGCATGGTGAGATTGAGTGTAAGCATAAGTGAATGATCATGCATGCAAAAAGTGAATAAAAATTTCAGAAAATGGAACAACATGAATGTGGGTGAGATGAGTCGCCGAATCGGCGACCGTTCGTAAAAAACAGTGTCATGCATGCGACAATAGTGAGATGTTAATGAAAATAGAAACAGTGCTAGTACAAGATAGTATGTATCAAAATGACAAAAAATGCTCATTGAAATCAAGCAGACAAAATTCATATGAAGCGAAACACAAAAAAGCACCAGAAATGCAACATAAGACATGAAAGGCGGGCTTACCCCAAAACAACTGAGTTGAATGTTTCGATGACTCCTAGATGCAATGTGGGATGTCAAAGCTGCAAGATCAATGTGAGGAATAAGCTCTGCAACGTCCGGTTGATGAGTTTTGATAAAATTGAGGTTGTGACACTTATGCCGCAAATCTAGGATAAGCGACACTTGGTGGGAGATTTCTGAAATGATTCTTGCATGTAACCTCCCACTGCTAAAAATAGATCCCTGAAACAAGGGATGCCTTTGCATGCTTCCTTGGGAGAACCAACCCATGCATGCAAGTTAGTTTTTCTCAGTCCTGGGTGGAACTGGTCAACCCAATTGTACATGCATGAGCCCACTCAAATGCTAGGAGAAAATGCGCATTTCTAGAAGGGAACTGGGCTGGCTGCCCAAGAGATTTGTGCAATTTTTTGGCAGAGCAGCTGACTGCTGCCTAGGATTGTACAAATTCTGCGTTGAGTATCCCTCCTAGGGGGAATTGCGTAATTTTCTGGATGAAGCCTGACTTACAAAATCACACAATTCTGGAGTCAAGCAGGCTTCTAGACATAATTGCACAATTTTTGGAGGGAAGGTTGGTTTCCCTCCAGAATTGCACAAATTTTTGAGGGAGATGCTCAGCCTCCTGCTAGACCAAGTCTGGGAAAACAACCTGTGAGGGGAGAGCAACAAGTTCTAAAGGACAAGTTGTCCTTCTGAAAGAAAATCATTGAAGATTGTGTACTTGACGAAGCAAGACATGCTTCTGTGAAAGGTTGGTAGGAAGGCTCCAAAATGAAGCTAAGGAAAAATTTTGGAGGGTGGTTGTAGCCACTACAACACTTGGTGACACACTGGCAGAATTCCAACTCTTTGAATGGACCTTGTTCGTTAAAAATAAGTCTATCACCTCCAGAAGTGTTGTGAAGTTCTTGGTTGCTCTTGGTTTCCACACTAGCTTGATTGTAAGATGCAGCATATGCCAAGCTCTTGGTCGATTGACACACATTCCAAGGCAAGGTGACACAATTGTTTCGATTGGGGTATATTGGTGCACAATAAATATATTCATCAGAGTCTTAGTTTCATCTTTGGTGTTGCTCCACTACCAATAGGCCTGGACAGTACCCCAACGGAGTCACATAGGAAAACAAGCATGGATCCGCTGTGAGCGAGCCTGGTCAGTACCCCGACGGAGTTACTTGCATGACCTCTCTGCGAAGGAAGCCTTTCTCTTCTTTTGCCTTATTCATTTTCATTTTTTTTCAAACTTTTTCACGTTTTCATTTTTTCATTTTCCATCTTTATAACTATGCATAACACTTATTCATTTCAGAGGTGGAAGAGGGATCCCGACCTATTGAGAGCAGAAGAGGTTTTTCCTGCCGAGAAGTAGTTTATCAGACCTCTGACGTGCCTGTTAAGGTTTTCCCCCTCACCTTACTCTACTTGACTGAGCTGACAAGGATTAACCCAAAAACAACTGATTAGAGTAGGTGATACTAGTTAGCATGCAAGCATTGTGTTTTCACCAAGGTTCACTTCGAAGACAACAAGTTCTTACATAAGAGAGCAGACACCTGATAACCAAATGTTGATAGTTGTACAATTCCTCTCGTAATTTACCCAACTTGTTTCAAGAGTCACACACAGTCCATGCGAAACTAACCTATGGACAATAACAAGAAAACAAACCAAAAAGCAAAGCAATAAGTAGAAGCAAATGCCGAAGAAAAGCGAGTAAGAAAACAAGAAAGCGAAGTAAAGCAAAAGCAGAAGTAAATGCAAAAGCAAAGTGATTAAGCAAACAAGCAAGAAAATAAAAAAAACATGCAAGCAAACATTGATCCTACTCCTAAGCTAATGGAACATGGGATTGATCATATGAAGTGATATTTCCAGTGCAGCCACTAGCGCATTGGTTGACTCATGTTGGTGAAGGCTTGGTTCACGAACAAGACAACTATGCGAACCATCAAACAAGAAAGATATAACAGTGAAGACAAACACACTCCGAGTTTACAAGCGACCATAGAACAGGGATGAGTAAAAGCGCATGAAATGCACTCTGTGGAGGTGCCATGGTGCTTTACTACACTATGTCCAGATGTTGAGTGTATGCATTCTCTTGACTATGACATGCAAGAAAAAGTGAGAAAGGTAGACCACTTACGTTGTGCATGTGTGCTTGCTGTGTAAGATGTTGATCTAAAGATGATATGAGGTTGTCATTGATGTCAACCCAAGCAGCACCAAGGATGACCTTGAACTTCCATGGCACACTGGTCATCATCATTATGGTTTCTCGTCTTATAACCATTATAGGAATACTCTACTCAAAAATATCTTTCTATCGGTATATAGCTCTCCTCGTAATTCCTCATGGTTTGTAAGTTATTCAAGATTGAATTTAGTAACCCCAATTAGTGGGCTAAAAACCCATGGGGTTGTGGTATGGCATTTATCATTGATTTTTTTCATTAAATAGTCAATAATTAATAATTTTTAAGCTCCTAAAATCCCTCCAACATTCTCTATAGAAGCCCCTCTCAATCTATAAAAAGAAATCTCATATATCCTCCAAAAGTAGTGATCATGGAATTTTCATTATAACTTTATTTCTGTGAATTATTAGATGCTGAAATTAAAACCCATTTGAGCTGAAATCCTCATGAACATTGTGACAAAATTTCTGATCTTTTTCCGCTATATTTTCAGAGATATGATCTGTGGAATTTAGGATTTTTGCAGGCTCCAAAATTTAATGTTAAAGAGGTGACCTTGGGAAAATTGTCATAACTCTATCTCTGAGAAGTCGATTGGAATTCTATAAAACGTAGTGGATAGTGCACAGACTGTAGTTTTCTATATATCAATTTTAGAGCCGAAGTAGGAAGCAGTGACATGTGGCATGCCACACAAGTTCGCTCTACTGAACTACTCCATAATTAGGTCATTGTGAGAGATTGGGCATAACTTTGCCTTGAAGAATCCAAATCGGGTCAGACCTGTGGAATTGGAAAGAAGACTTACAGGGCTACTACAACATCAAAGATCACATATTGGGGATCTGAAATCACATAGATACATCCGATTCAATATAGTGGTCCTAGAAGGAAAGAAAAAAACTAGATCAAGTGTTGTCAAGGGGTGCAAAGGACCATACTTTCTAGGGCAGAAAATAGCAAGGTGCAACAAAATGATACAACGAAGGTAAGCCCTAGGTAAGTATCTTCTATATATACATGTTCATCTCTTAATTGAATTAGGTTATTTGTATTCTAATTTGTTGCTTTTTATAGCACTGACATATGCTCTGCAGGATGAGGTAGTTTTTTCTATTATCATGTCATGGGTGTTTCCTTGAAGACCTTTTGCAGGTATTATATATTCATCAAGAGAAGACTCAATCCATAATATAATGTTCTGAAGATTGAGAAATGGTAGCATGACAAGAGAAGCAATCAAGGTACAAAACAACAATAAGAAGTTTACCACGTGAAGTCTTCAAGTGGGCATCAATGCATACAATCATGATAAAAGTATCATTGTACAGAGTCATTGTAAAAGCATCATTGTAAAAGTTGTACAAGTGTCTATCTACCAAGAGTTGAAGATTTAGTGTCAGGAGGTCTAGGATCATCATTAGTTGGTTGTGTCATAGTTGGGGTTATGGTCTAGTGTGTCTTCTTCTTCTACATCATTCTATATAATTGTAAAGTGGATCATTTTCTCTGGTATAGGAGTCCATTCTTCTTTTATTCTTCTATAGGGTGTGTTGCGGAGGTAAATCCCCTCTTCGGACAGAGGTGGATCCCACTAGCCCCGAAGGGGTCTAGCAACAATCAATCACGCTGCATGCAAGTTTCTAGCTATATAATTTAACAGTCGATCTAGGAGACCAACCTGGGATCCAACGCTTGTTTGTTGTGGGGGAAAGTGTTGCTCCTATCCTCTATCTCCGGCCGGTCACTATTCGCACATACATACCTGCACAAGTGAAGAATAAACCACAACAAGCATAAAATCCAAAAACATACAACTATGTACCAGTCAAGCAAGATACAATTCGCATATCACCGATGTAACACACGAATGAAACCATAATGACAGTCGCTTTGCATTAAATAGAAATGAGAGAAGAAATTACAACCACTTAAGGCTTGACACTGTAAAACTCCTCTAGCTGGGTGGGCAGTCAGTCCGACACGTCTTGCAAAATCACTTTCTCTCTCAACAATTCGGCAGCATAACCTTACTTTCAACTTTTAGCTCAAAAAGTATCTCTCTCACACTGGCTTGTTTGCTCTTTTGCTTTAGCCTCCAAAAACTAGCCTGTTCATTATGGGGAGACAGGCTTTTATAGATAAAGGGAGAGGAGATATACAATGTATGTGGACACATTCTGAGTTTTGGTAATGTCTCATAATAGCCATTGCCTTGGATAGAAAAGCCGAAGCCCGGATGCTTTTGTGGGCTTTTTCCTTCAGGGAACTGAGTGAATCGCAAGGGAAAAAGCATTCTAGCATGCGCTGGCCAAAAATCATGCCTAATTTGTGTGGCGCGGGCCGTGCTCTGGGACAGAGTGCTTATGGGCGCGCCCTCTTTGTAAGGACTGAGCCATTGGCGCGGGTAATACACTGTGTGCCCGCGCTAATGGGAAAAAGGCATTTTCCAAGGCTAATCTTCAGAAGGTGTCTTCAGGGTTATTGAACTTCATACTCAGGAGGCCTCAATGCAAGTGTTTTCAAGTTATGTCACTGGTCACAGGTCCGTAAATGTGTCCCCCAATGTGTGACAGTGGGGGTGCGACAAGGACGGTGGCTGATGGT
>APFE030226523.1:0-16167 GCA_000404065.3 Pinus taeda | reverse complement strand
CAAATTGTATACGCTACTTCAGTTAATTAAACCTGCGTATATATGCAACTATTCAGAAGTAAAACTGCGTATACAGAGCCAACTTTTAATTTACTTAAACTTTCAGATGATGTTTGTTAATCTAAGATGCAGCATCAAATAACCAGTAACCAGAGACAGTAAAAAAAATAATCACACACAAGAACACCAGATATAAGGTGGAAACCCAATGTGGGTGAAAACCAAATGTTGCAATTCGTCTCTATCTTTCTTTAAAATTAGAAACTTTTGTTTACAATGTACTGGTGTAGTCCTTTACCAGTGCACATGCTGCAACCTGCAGAGAGCTACAACTCTCTCTCGTTTTCCAGCTTCTCCTCGAAGGGAGCTACAACCCCCTTAGCTCTTGCACTAGCCAAGATACTAGTACGTAGGTGCTGGCCTACAGAAGGCTACAACTTTCTCTTTCTTCCAGGGACCACGTTTCATCAATTTTCAGACTGGATCCATGAACATCAAACAATCATCAAGAAATTATTCATCAACCAAACTCCTTTTCACCAACTAGGTCTGAAATCAAGTAGATACTTCTTTTCCAGCTGTACCCAAAAACGCAGTACCAGAAACCACACAATAGAACCCAGAATACAACAACAATAAGCAGAAACAGCTAGATCACAACTTAAAGCATATACACAATTTCAACAGTCTGCAACTTGCGTGCATACACATCTGCATATGGAACAACCTGCATATATGTGCCTTTACTTCACCTAAAGTGCGTGTATACGCGCCTTCGCTTCACTGAACCTGCGTACAGATCTATAAAGGACAACACACTCTTCCAGATATTCAATGACTGATTAACCCAGATTATCAGACTTATAGATCAAACAAGCGCCACATCTAGCAGATCGAACTCATACAAAGATAATGTCATTCAGGCTTAAAGATTATGACCAGTGAATAAAACTTATCCTTCCTTTTGCGCTAAGGTTCCTCCTTCCTTCAGATCCAGATCTACATCACCACCGAATATACCAGCTCTAGCACTTTATCAGATCTTCAATAATAATTCAAATGGTTATTTGTCACAAGATCTCCTTCCTCTTTTATAGCCTTAGGCCTTCTCCAATACCATGGTCCAAAACCATAACCGTTCAATACCATGAACCCAAAACTAGGGATCAACACATCTGACGAGACGCCATGGTCCAAAACATAGGTTCGAGTTCCAAGATATAACTGCCATGGACCAAAAGAATGATCCCCAACATATACGTGCTTTTGTAATGTATAATCCGCGTGTATACGCGCCTTTGTCTAGATGAACCTGCGTATATGTCTTTTTCTACTTTCTGACTGCCTGAACTGAGATCTGATACCAAAGAAGGTTGCCATCAAGGACAACACTTGTGCCATAGCCCCAAACCTGTGCCATAATGCCAACAATCTCCCCCTTTGGACTTGATGGCAACACCAAGATCATTCTCCCCCTTTGTCATCAAGGGCAAAGGGTTGTCCTTGAGTACATGCTGAAATCTCTATCCTCCTGTACTGACCATGCTCCCCCTGATTGTAGGCAAGATCAAAAAGGATGTTCTTTAAGAAGAATCAAGAGTTATGCAACAATACAAGATCTTCCTATCAACAAAAGACTTAATACATACATCCATCACCCAACCAAATGGGGATCATCCATCCAACCGAGTGAAATACATCATAAATTTACATATGATGACCAAATACATTACATCTTCATCCTAGGCATAATGGGGAAACCAATATAGGTCGTTACATGACCTTGACACCATATAAGAAAGAGATATATCACATAGAGACGAATATTTAAAGCATGACTTATAAAAGTCATCAACCACCGATAGGAGCAGGAACAGCGAATCATCATTCAGATCAGCAACCAAGATTCTGTTCGCCCTCTTCCTTTGTTCCACCTGAAATCAACAACAACTATGAACTAGAACCAAAAGCTTCTAAAATAATGCCAACAATGCATTATTAGTAGATTGTCTGCTCCCCCTAAACTTGTGCCGGATGGTTTCTGTCAGACCCACATCAGAATATCTTCAACTGGAGCCTACTCCTTCTGATATCCATCAAGCCTCCATATACACGAATTTCTCTGTACAAACCAGGGTATGTACGCGGATACTCCTTATCCAACACGCGTACACCCATTTTTCTCTGAAACTGATAAGTTTTAATAGCAAGATGATACATCAACAACTCCCAGCTTCTATCTGAGATATTCAAAAGCTTCCCTGGGTAGCGGTTTGGTGAAAATGTCTGCAACTTGTTCCTTAGAAGGAATATACTCCAATTTGACCTTTTGTTCCAACACTTGTTCCCGAAGAAAGTGATACTTGTTTGATATGTGCTTGGTTTTTGAATGCATGACATGATTTTTTGAAATGCTGATTGCACTTGTATTATCACATAAGATGGGGATAGGTGGTGTACAAGTGATTTGAAAATCCTGCAAGGTCTGCATCATCCAAAGGATTTGAGTGCAACAAGATGCAGCTGCCACATATTCCGCTTCAGCTGTAGATAAAGCAATCGAACTTTGTTTCTTGATGAACCAGGATACTAATCTGGAACCCATAAAGAATGCCCCACCACTTGTGCTCTTTCTGTCATCCACGCTTCCAGCCCAATCTGCATCTGTATAAGCATGAAGTGTGAGATCTGTATCTTTAGGATACCATAAGCCATAGTTTTGAGTCCCTTGAAGATATTTGAAAATTCTCTTCACTGCTTGAAGGTGAGTTTCCTTTGGATTTGCCTGAAATATCCCAACTATTCCCACTGCATGCATGATGTCTAATCAGGTACCTATCAAATAAAGTAGACTTTCAATCATGGATCTATAGGTTGGCTGGTGTACGACTGCTGATCCATCATTTGCACTAAGGCTGCATCCTGTAACCATGGGGGTACATACTGGTTTCGCATCTTTCATGCCATACTTCTTCAGAATCTGCTTGAGGTACTTGGTTTGAGATAAGAAGATATCGCCTTTTTCTGTTGGATTTGCAATCCAAGAAAGTATGTTAGTTCTCCAAGAAAAGACATTTCGAATTCTTTTTGCATCATCAAGGCAAAGCTTTGACTCATAGCTTCTTCATTGCTCCCAAAGATAATGTCATCTACATACACAACAAGTATTAGCAATTTGTCATTTTCAATTTTTAAATAAAGGTTGCTATCTGTTGATCCTTTTGAAAAACCTTGTTGATGAAGATATTTGTCTAATCAGTAGTACCAAGCCCTTGGAGCTTGTTTAAGACCATAGAGAGCCTTTTTCAGTCTGCATACAAGATTTGGATCATTCCCAAGGATGAAACCATCTGGTTGGTCAATGTACACTTCTTCTTCTAAGTCCCCATTCAGAAAGGCAGATTTCACGTACATTTGAAAAACTTTGAAATTCTGAAAGCTTGAGAGAGAAAGGAACATTCGGATGGCCTCAAGTCTAGCAACCAGAGAAAAAGTTTCTTCAAAATCTATCCCTTCTTGTTGAACATATCCTTTACAAACAATTCTAGCTTTGTCTCTAATAACTTCCCCATTCTCATTCAACTTGTTCTTGAAGATCCATTTTGTCCCTATGATATTTTTATCTTTTTGTCTAGGAACCAACTCCCAAGTGTTGTTCTTTTCAATCTTCTCAAGTTCTTCATCCATTGCCTTGACCCAGCTTTCATCTTTGCATGCCTCTTTTACATTTTGTGGTTCAGTGGAGGAGAGTAATGCCAAATAGCTTGAGGCTTCTACAATTGTTCTTCTAGTCTGTACACCTGCTTCCTTCTGCCCCAAAATTTGAGATTCAGGATGATTCTTCTGAACATACCTAGATGGAGTCTTCTCTTCTATCCTTATTTGTTCCTCTGGTGCCTCTTGAGGTTCTTCTTCATCATCTATCTGATTTGGAGAGTAGTCTTCATCATCTTCGATATCTTCATGATTTACTTGCCTGGGGATGTATCTTTTCTCATCAACCACTACATCAATGCTGTCCACAATTCTTCCAAGTCTTTTACTATAGCACTTATATGCTTTGCTGTAGGGGGAATATCCAAGGAGAATGCCTTCATTCGCTCTAGGTTCAATTTTGCCAAGATGTTCATCCGTATTCTTAATATAGAATTTTCTCCCTAAAATTTTGAAATGCTTTACGGAAGGAGTTTTACCATACCAGAGCTCATGTGGAGTTTGAGTGTTGTTCACTCGAACATTTTTTTGGTTGAGAATAACAACTACAGCATATGCAGCTTCACCCCAGAAGGTTGAGGAAGTTCCAGACTCATCAAGCATAGAACGGGCCATTTGTTGGACAGTTCTGTTCATCCTTTCCACCACTCCATTTTGCTGAGGATTCCTAGCTGTAGAGAATTCCCTTCTTATTCCATGATCTTCACAGAAATCAAAAAATTCATTTGAGGTAAACTCCCCACCTTTGTGTGACCTGAGGCACTTAATTTTGTAATCTGATTCATTTTCAACCAAGCCTTTGAAGGATTTGAATTTTTCGAATGCTTCATCCTTGTGCTTCATAAGTCCTAACCAAACCATCCTGGAGTATTCATCAATGAATAATATAAGGTATTCTTCTCCTCGAGGTGACCTTGTCCTAAATGGACCACATACATCTGTATGAACTAGCTCAAGAGGCCTGCTGGCTGATCCTTCCTTCTCAGGGAAGTTAGTTCTAGTTTTCTTCCAAAACTGACATGATTTGCATATGGTGTTGTCTGGAATTTTGATGTCTGGAAGACCACGAACTGCCTGGTACTTGCAAGCTTTCCTTATTTGTGAAAATCTTAGATGCCCCAACCTCTGGTGCCATAACCAATGTTCATCATTCTTGCTCAAGTAACATTGTTGTTCTCCTTCTTCAAATATGTATAGATCGTTTGGAGTTCTTTCGCCTTTGATTACTGTTCTTCCTGTATCAAGGTCACGAACACTACACCCATCTGATGGAAATATCACCTCGGTCCCATTATCGCACATATGACTGACGCTCAATAAATTATGTTTCAAGCCATCAACATACAGAACATTTCCAGCTTTGACATCCTCTTTTAACTGAGCAATGCCTTTTCCTTTTATGGCCGCTGGGGTATCATTTCCAAAAGAGACTTTCTTTCCCTTTTCTAAAGGAGTATATGATTCAAGTTTTTCTTTATCACATGTCATATGCTTCGAACATATGTTGTTGATGTACCATTGATTTTCCTGTCCTTCCGCATATAAGGCTATCCCACATCTTTTTGGTTGGGGTTCCTTCATTCTCCATGTTTTGGAACTTGAGGTTTGTTCCTTCTGAGATGTCTTCCAAAACCTGCTCCTGCATGCAGAATCTTCATGACCAAAATTATTACAAATAGAACATTCAATTTCACTTTCAAGGGCGGAAAAGTTGTTATAGGTCCTCTTCGTGATTGCAGGCATACTTCTTTGATTTTGAGCTTCTCTAGTCATGGTTGTCTTATAGGCAGCACATTGAGCTGCTTTGTGACCAAAGTTATGGCAAGAGAAACATTGTCCACTGAAGAAATTCTTGCGACTATCATCCAACCGATTGTAGTTTCTACTGACATCCATAGCTACGAGGCTAAAAGGTTTGATGTTGCCTTGAGGTTTGCCTTTTTCAGCCTGAGGCGAAATTTCAAGCGCTAACACCCCCGATTTTCTTGATAGTCCTTGTTCATCCTTGAGGAAGACTATCCCTGATTTACCTGATGATTTCTATTAGGCCTTTGTTCACTCCTTGTTGCATCAAGATAACTTTTGGAGGTGGAAGCTTGAGATGCTTCTCCATTATACCCCAGATCTGTCTTGATTAGAGGGGAACGCTGCACACTGATAATCACATCCAAAGTTTCAGATTCTTTAACAAATTTAAGATTAAGGGCCTTTGTTTTATCAATTTCTTTTCTAAGGCCAACAATTTCACATTCTAACTTCTCAAGAGATTTTTCTTTCTCATCAAGTTGAGATTGTAGAGAGTTGATGATCACATTACTTTCATCTAAACATCTTTTGAGTCTAATAATCTCATCATAAAAACCATCCACATCTATAGCATCCATGTAATCATCATCTTCAAAGGCCATTAAAAGCTTATAGTGGTTACCTCATTCATCTTCATCGCTATTTGATAGTCCATCACTATCTTCATAAGTGTAGTAGCTTTTCTTATTTTCATTTTGTTTCTTGTTCCATCTAACATGTTCCTTCCCCCTGTCAATCTTATCTCTGTGAGGACATTTGGCAACATACTGACCTACTCTTCCACAAGCAAAGCATTTGAATGGTAACTTACCTCGGAAATGTCCAGTGCCCCGTTGAAGATTTTTGACAAAATTTGATTCTTTTCTTCTTCTGATATGTGTCCAGACTCATAGTAGTTTCCTTTGCCAGAAGCCTTGAAGGCAACTTCTCTCCTGTCTGATGTTCCACCTTTCCTCATTTCATAAGCAGTTAGAATTCCATGGAGCTGTGACATTTTAAGGTCTTGAAGCTTTTCTTTTTCTTCTATAGCAGAATCTTTAGATTCAAATCTATGGGACAAAGATCTTAGAAAATTTTCAACTACAACAGCCTCCTTTATTTCTTCACCCAAATTTTTCATACAATTAACAATCTCATCCTACAACAGCCTCCTTTACTTCTTCACCCAAATTTTTCATACAATTAACAATCTCATCTACACGAAGAAAATAGTTAGCCACACTTTCATCATTATACATTCTGAGATTTTCATACTGAATTCTGAGAGTTTGGCGTTTTGCCTTTTTTACCTGTTTTATCTTCTTTCATAACTCAGAGCAACCCTTGTCCCATATTTTCTTAGCAGATTTATACTGCATGACTTTGACAAATTCAGATTGTGATAGACATCCCAATAGAGTATTGACCGCCTTTGCATTCGTTTCATATTTCTTCTTCTCAGCTGGATCTGTGGGAGTTGATGCTGGAAAAGTATACCTTGTATCGATGATATCCCATACTTCAATACCCAGAGATTGAAGATAGGAAGTGACTCTCACCTTCCAATATACGAAGTTTGTCCCATCAAAAACTGGTGGCCTAATTGATGCTTCCCTCTCGTAGTTTCTCACGATGAAAGATCTTCTTGCAAGCGATCAAGATTCTTTAGAAGGACCTGATCTGATACCAATTGTTGGAAATGATACTGAGAGAGGGGGGGCTGAATCAGTATTATCAAGTCAAATAATCCTTTTCAAAAACCAAATTGTATACGCTACTTTAGTTAATTAAACCTGCGTATATACGAAACTATTCAGAAGTAAAACTGCGTATACAGAGCCAACTTTTAATTTACTTAAATTTTCGGATGATGTTTGTTAATCTGAGATGCAGCATCAAATAACCAGTAACCAGAGACAGTAAAAAAAAACAATCAGACACAAGAAGACCAGATATAAGGTGGAAACCCAATGTGGGTGAAAACCACCTACTACAATTCGTCTCTATCTTTCTTTAAAATTAGAAACTTATGTTTACAATGTACTGGTGCAGTCCTTTACCAGTACGCAGTCTGTAACCTGTAGAGAGCTACAACTCTCTCTCGTTTTCCAGCTTCTCCTGGAAGCGAGCTACAACCCCCTTAGCTCTTCCACTAGCCAAGATACTAGTACATAGGTGCTGGCCTAGAGAAGGCTACAACCTTCTCTTTCTTCCAGGGACCACGTTTCATCAATTTTTAGACTGGATCCATGAACATCAAACAATCATCAAGAAATTCTTCAACAACCAAACTCCTTTTCACCAACTAGATCTGAAATCAAGTAGATACTTCTCTGCCAGTTGTACCAAAAAACACAGTACCAGAAACCACACAACAGAACCCATAATACAACAGCAATAAGCAGAAACAGCTAGATCACAAGTTAAAGCATATACGCAATTTCAACAGTCTGCAACTTGCGTGCATACGCATCTGCGTATGGAACAACCTGCGTATACGTGCCTTTACTTCACCTAAAGTGCGTCTATACGTGCCTTTGCTTCACTGAACCTGCATAGAGATCTATAAAGGACAACACACTCTTCCAGATATTCAATCACTGATTAACCCAGATTATTAGACTTATAGATCAAACAAGTGCCACATCTAGCAGATCAAAATCATATAAAGATACTGTCATTCAGGCTTAAAGATTATGATCCATGAATATAACTTATCCTTCCTTTTGCGCTAAGGTTCCTCCTTCCTTCAGATCCAGATCTGCATCACCACCCAATATACCAGCTCTAGCACTTTACGAGATCTTCAATAATAATTCAAATGGTGATTTGTCACAAGATCTCCTTCCTCTTTTATAGCCTTAGGCCTTCTCCATGGTCCAAAACTATAACCTTTCAATACCATGAACCCAAAACTAGGGATCAACACATATGACGAAACGCCATGGTCCAAAACATAGGTTCAAGTTCCAAGACCTAACTGCCATGGACCAAAAGAATGATCCCCAACATATATGCACTTTTGTAACGGATAACCCACGTGTATATGCGCCTTCGTCTAGATGAACCTGCGTATATGTCTTTTTCTACTTTCTGAGTGCTTGAACTGAGATCTGATACCAAAGAAGGTTGCCATCGAGGACAACACTTGTGCCATAGCCCCAAACCTGTGCCATAATGCCAACAAGCCAGTCCAAATATTCTTAAATTAATTAGCTATAACAAAATACAGATTATAACTTGGATTGTACATTTGGCACTCCTTGCAACCAACATCACTCCATATATTGTTAAATTATTTAGCTACATCGAACTTCTAATGGACATGCATTTGTTATTAAAGTTATTATGTTTTATTAGTTGGATTGTGACCTAATGGATTATGTATTGATGGATTATAACCTAATGGATTGATGGATATTATGTTTTATGTTTTATTAGTTCGATTGTAACCTGGATTCCACCACTCCATCTAGGATTATAACAACCATCATTCTATTTAGGATTGCAACAACTCTCAATTCATCTATTGTAAGCAATGTAGTGTACATTTCTCCATGGATGCATGCATTTCCACCACTCCATCTAGGATTGTAACAACCACCATTCTATTTAGGATTGTAACATCTCTCAATCCATCTATTTTAATCAATGTAGTGTACCTTTCTCCATAGATGCATGCATTTCTTACTTGGTGCATTGTTGGAATTGTTGAAGCGAAGCCATATGCAATTAAGTTAGTTCAAATTCCTTGAATGATTTGCTGGAAGGATTGTGAAGGGGATTTTGTCGCCTTCTTTCTACTAAGAAAGGTGCACAATCCCTTGTTCTGCAAATTTTTTTAGATAAGTATTCCATTTAAAATATTTGTTTAATATATCATTTTGATTGGGGTTGAAATCTAGGTTTAATCGTAAGTTTTAGAAATCGGTTTGCAACTATTGAGATTTAATATTTTGGGTGCTTAAGGGGCCTTCATAGTGTCGACTCCACTTCCATTATAAAAAAAATTATTTCAATACTTCTGTAATCAAATTTTGAAGAATTTCAGTCTAGCAAAATAGGTTTAGAACATGGTAACAGGTTTCACCTTGTAAAATCTGCAACAACACATGTATCATGCTTAACTATGCTGATTTCTAATAGTACCCCTAACTCCTATCAGAGTATGCACAACAGCAACATAAGAAAAACATATGCACAATAGAAATCATGAGACGAAAAATTTAACGTGGTTCACCCAACAAATCTCGGCTACATCCACCAAACAGAGGCATCGACAATCTTATCATTCAACATGAGATTAAAACACATAATTCCTCACACCCTCTCAGCTCAAATATCCTCTACAGGCTTACATTTCATAGCTGGGAGTAGAAAATTGAATCATAAATTCTCTCACAACAAATATAGGATGCAATATCTCCTCCTCAAGAATAACTGGAGCTAACTTAGCAACAAATCCTATTGTTGTCACACACATGATATTTTTTCCAAAATTAATTAACATAAAAGCTCAACAATCTCCACCTTGACAACAATTAGCCTGATACACTGTTCCTTTATTATTTTATCTTTTCTGCAAGCCAAGAGAAGCCATACACCAACGTAGCTTCTCTAGCAAAATTGGTTTCATGAACATGTCTGCACAGTTCTCCTTTGTATGCACTTTTTCAAGAGAGACTCCCCTTTCAGTGATAACCTGTCTTACAAAATGTTACTTGATAAGTATATGCTTTGATTTACTATGATAGGCCAGATTCTTAGCCAAATGAATTGCACTTTGACTATCACAAAATAACTTTATGTTGTCGTGTAACCTACCAAACTCACCAAACAAACCTTTCAACCAAATCGCTTCTTTGCAAGCATGTGAAGTAGCTATATATTCTGCTTCAGTAGTGGATAAAGCAACAATGTTCTATAGCTTTGACATCTAGCTTATAGCTCCACTTGAAAGAGTAAAGATATACCTTGATGTTGACCTTCTCTTATCCAAATCACCTACAAAATTGGAATCAACATATCCGCAAACAAATTCACTACTTCTGTTATAAGTGATACAACAATCACTAATGCCTCTCAAATACCGAAGCACCCATTTCACTGCTTACCAGTGTTCTTTTCCTGGATTTGCCATATACCTGCTGACAACCCCAACTGCATGTGAAATATCTGGTCGAGTACAAACCATCGCATACATCAAACAACCTACTATATTTGCATATGGAATTCGATACATATTTTCTTTTTCTTCATTTGTGTTAGGACATAAACTAAAAGAAAGCTTAAAGTGGGAAGCTAAAGGGACTGAAACAAGCTTCACATTGTTCATACCAAACCTCAACTGTATTTTCTCAATATACTTATGTTGTGATAGCCATAGCTTACCATTGCTCCTGTCTCTAAAAATCTCCGTGCCCAAAATCTGTCTTGCTGCTCCTAGATCTTTCATATCAAATGTCCTAGCCATCTGAGCCTTTAACTTGTTGATCTCTATTATGCTTTTGCTTGCTAAAAGCATATCATCAACATACAACACTAAGATAATGAACATGCCATTACTTAATTTCTTAAATTAAACACAATGGTCTATTTAGTTCTTATATAATGTTGACTCATCATGAAAGAATCAAACTTCTTGTACCATTGACGAGGCAACTACTTTAGACCATACAATGATTTCTTGAGCCTACAGACAAATTTCTTGTTGCGATTTTCAACAAACCCTTCTGGTTGTTTCATGTAATCTCCTCACCTAAACCTCCATGTAAAAATGTAGTTTTAACATCTAGTTGTTGTAATTCTAAATCAAGTAAAGCAACTAATGCTAATACAATTTGAATTGAAACAATTTTTACAACTGGTGAAAATATCTTATGAAAATCAATGCCTACTTTCTGAGAAAAACCTTTTTTCACTAGCCTTGCTTTGTACCTGTCCTCTGTATCATCAACACCCCTTTTCAGTTCGTAAACCCATTTACATCCCACAATTTTTCTGTCTTTAGGAAGTTCTACCAGATCCCATGTGGCATTCTTGACTAATGCCATCATCTCGTCCTTCGTAGATTCTTTCCACTTTTCACTTTTAGAGCCTTCTACAGCTTCCTGATAGCACAAACATTCATCATCATTAGCAGTTAAAGCAATTGAAGTAACATAATCATCATACCTTTTAGGAGGATGTTTCATTCTTGTGGACCTCCTTAAAGATGTTTCTGGTACTTCCACAATTTGCTGATTATTATCTGTAGGAACTTCTTCATGATCTGCATCTTAAACATGTTCATGCTTCGCATTTGAAAATTTTTCATGATCTACATCTGAAACTTGTTCATCTTGACTATCATAAGTATTTGAACTGGTTTCAAATTGAATGCGTTGAAGGTTAGATACATTATCCTGTTTCAATTTATCATTTACATCTCGATTTTCAAGTGAAGATTCATTAAATTTAACATCTTTGTTAATGACGATCTTGTGAGTAGTAGGATTCCACAATCTGTATCCCTGAGTCCCATCACCATATCCAACAAAGATATATCTTTTTGATTTGGGATCTAATTTAGAATGCTGATGTTTTGGAACTAGAGCATATGCATCACAACCAAAAACTTTAAGTTTAGAATAATCACAAGGATGACCTTTCCATACCTCTTGAGGAATTTTACATCCTATTGCGGTTGATGGTGATCGATTTATCAAATAGAAAGTTGTAGAAACCGCTTCTGTCCACAATTCCTTCTGCAAATTGGCATTACTAAGCATACTTCTTGCTCTTTCTAAAAGAGTCCTATTCATGCATTCAACAACTCCAATTTTGCTGAGGAGTATATACAGTGGTTTTATGTCTTTCGATCCCAACATCCTTGCAATAATTATCAAATTCCTTTGAAGCAAACTCACCACCATTTTCAGTTCTTAAACATTTAATGGTTCTTTGAGTGATGTTTTCAACTAATGCTCTAAAGTGTTTGAAAACTGTGAATACATTAGAATTCTTCTTTAACATGTAGACCCACACTTTTCTAGAGAAATCATCAATAAAAGATACAAAATATGACAATCCTCCATATGAGTTTGTAGAAGATGGACCCAAAACATCAGAATGGATATAATCAAGGATTCCCTTACTAGTATGTTTTTGAGTTTTAAACTTCTACCTGCTTTGTTTCCCAAATAGACAATGTTTGTAGAAATCTAACTTAATAGACTTTAAATTAGGAAGTAACTTATGATCCGATAAAATATTTAAACCTCTTTCGCTCATATGGCCCAACCTTTGATGCCATAAATGAATAGAATTACTGTCGTTTTCTGATACTGTAGAAACATGATGTAACTTTGTTCTTCCTTCTAACTGAAAAAGATTTCCAACCTTCTTTGCTTTCATTACTAGTAAAATTCCTTTATAAACTTTCATTACTCCACCTTGAATAAAAGTTTTATATCCATTAGTGTCTAGTACTCCTAGTGAAATGAGGTTTTTTCTTAGTTCAGGTAGATGTCTTACATCAGTTATAATTTTATTTGTCCCATCAAACATTTTAAGCTGGATGCTTCCAATTCCCACAATGTTACATGTGACATCATTTCCCATGTAAACTACTCCATCATTGATTGATTTATAAGCTTTAAACGATTCTCTATGAATGCACATGTGATTTGACGCACCAGAATCTAACAACAAATGTTGATCATGATTAGACAAATTAACTGATAACACTTCATCACTCATACCTGAAATGGATGCCGAACATATATCTATCGTGTTTTCTTCTTTCTTCTCTGTCGAAGAGTCTTCTTTGGATGCTTGTTGTCTCTTCCAACAGTCCTTCTTCAAATGACCTGATTTGCTACAAAACCAGCACTTTACCTTACTCTTCTTCCCTTTCGATTTTGAACGTGAGTTGTTGTGCTTACTGAAGTGTCTTCTTTTAGAACGACCTCTGACCATCATTGCTTCTGATGTAGAGGTTTCTAAATTTGACCTCTTCCTTGTTTCTTCGGACAACAAAGCTCCAACAAAATCATCAAATTCAAGGGTTTATGATGAACTAAGACTTATAGAAGTAACAAAATGATCCCATGACTCGGGCAATGAGCATAATAAATTTATAGCTTTATCTTCTGATTCAAATTTTACTTCTATACTTTCTAACTGCACGAGGAGAGTATTAAAGGTATTCAAAAAATTAGTAATAGATGTACCTTCCTTCATGCGCAAACTGTATAACTGTCACTTCAGAAGAATCCTATTGGTTGAGGATTTTGTCATGTACAACTTTTCAAGCTTTGTCCACAAACCAGCAGCAATTTTCTCTGACATGATGTTAAACAAAACACAGTCGAATGCAACTCAGTGCTCTTTCATCTAAGTCACTCCATTCATCATCTGTCATGGTGTAAGGCTGTTTGGCTTTTTCCAACAATGCCTTCGCCACGCCTTGATGAACAAGTAGATCATACATCTTCACCTTCCAGATCTTGAAGTTGTTTTTGCCATTAAACTTCTTGATCTCAAATCGAGCACTTTGAGTTTTTGCCATGTTGTGTCACACAAAATCTCCAGTTGCAAGTTTTAATAAATCAAGTTTTTATTTTTAAAAAAATACCTTTGCCTTATAAAGGGATATAAAATGCCTTTGCCTTCATTAAAATGCCTTTAATAACATACTTTCATTCAATCCCATTTTCCATATTCTCATACGCTCTTAATATTTTATTTTAAGATCAAAAAACAATGTACCCACACTTACCATTCTCCGTGCATTCATTCCAGCGCTGCACCATCTGTGCTCTGCCAATTTTTATATACGTTGGCCAAAAACCATTCCTCATCGACTCCACCTACACTCAAGTCAAAGTTCATCTAATCCTTTGCTTCGAAACCTCTGCAATTAAACAATTAGACATACATTTGCCTTGAACATGGAACAAAACTGTTTTTTTTAATCAACCAGATTCAATATTAATTTAGACTCTGACAAATACAGATTTGGCGAATACAATATTCGATACAAGGATGGCTTGCCTCGCATTCTCCAATGACAGACTTTCTTGTCATTCCGCTTTCCAAACATTTGGACATTCTCCCTGTGGAGTTAACCTCATCTCTATAGCTGATTTAGTTTGCTTAGCACTTTTTTCCGCATTCTGTTCAATCGACTGGTCTCGATCAATGTTGAACCTTCTCACATTTCTACAATTGAATCATCGACCTGCCATTCGTGATTGATGCTTCGAATTTCCATTTAAACTTATGGCAATCGCTGTGGGTATTACATTTCAGTTGTGCGATGTCTGCAAATCTTCAAAAAGTCGACATTATTTAAACAATATCGATTTTCCCTACATAGTTTTGTCTACTACAATTAATAACATTGATTCTTTCAACTTATGTGCACAGTCACATCACAAAGGTTATTAGTATAAAAAAACGTATTCATACAAATTGAATTTAGGTTTGCACAGCGATTCACAATTTGATTCATGCACAAACTTGTACATGCTTGTTTTAGTGCTAGCGCTCCTGACTTATAAGACCTACCATTGTTCTACCCTTACACTACACATAGACCTGCAAATTAACACCATTTTGTTCCAATCTTCTTCACGTAGAACAATTACACAGAAAAAACCTTCAATCGACCGCTACATGGTGCATCCAACATAGAAAATCCACATAGCATGTCAGATCAGACCTAAAAGGCTCTGATACCAATTGTGAGAGTACTCACAGCAGAAACATAAGTAAAACATATGCACAATAGAAATCATGAGACAACAAATTTAACGTGGTTCACCCAACCAATCTGGGCTACATCCACCAAACAGAGGCATCGACAATCTTAGTATTCAACACGAGATTACAAGACATAATTCCTCACACACTCTCAGCTCAAATATCCTTTACGGGCTTACATTTTATAGCTGGCAGTAGAGAACTGAATCATAAATTCTCTCGCAACAAATATAGGATGCAATAACTGAAGCTAACTTAGAAACAAATCCTATTGTTGTCACATACATGAGATATTTTCCAAAATTAATTAACAGAAAATCTCAACAACTCCTTCCCTATTTTTCCGAGATGGCGCCCAATGTTACTGTTGGGATCCGATAAAGATACATACAACAGCTCAAGGTCGCAATGCATTGACATGAGAATGATGTTGGATCAGGTGCACATCAAAATTAAATAAACACAGAATTAACACAGCAGAACATCAAACACATAGAAGACAATTTTAACGTGGTTCACCCAACCAATCTGGGCTACGTCCACCAAACATAGGCATCATGAATATATTATTCAAATTGGAGATTACATCAATGACACTCTCACACTCACACCCAGTTATCCGTATGACAACCTGTTTTATAGCAGAGAGAACCTAACTGCTCTCACATCAAATTTAGGATGCATTAATTTGCTCCCAACAACCTGGAGATAATCCAGCAATAGATTTTCTATTGTTGTCATACACTGGGATTTTGTCTATTTTGACTAAAACATAAAAATCTCAACAATCTCCACCTTGACAACAATTAGCCTAATGCCCTGTTATTATTATTTTATCTTTTTTGCAAGCCAAGAGAAGCCAAACACCAGCGTAGCTTCTCCAACAAAACTAGTTTCGTGAACATGTCTGCACAGTTCTCC
>APFE030226512.1:164120-176552 GCA_000404065.3 Pinus taeda | reverse complement strand
CAACCTTTTCTAAATCAGCTTGCTGTTTAGCATTACAGCCCTCAAATACATTGGTTTTATCAGGTTTCTTTTCCTTTACAACCATTAGTAAGAATTGTTTGCATGAATTTATCATTCTTTTCATCTGCCCTGGGTTTATGAGAGTATAATTATTCTTGAGCTTATGAGCTCTTACAAAGTATTTGATTCCATCTTTAACAAGCAAATACTTGTTCTCTGCTCTATAGAAAATAGCTTTTCTATCATACAAGTAAGGACTTCCTTAAACAATTCCACATATATCCAAAGGAATTATGTCTAACTCAACCTCATCTACAAATGCTGACCCAAAAGAAAACTTGAGTTTGCATTGCCTAGTCACTTGTAGTTGTGCTTTATCATTCAACCATCCTAATGGGTATGGTTTCTTGTGAGGTGTAGTTGATAATCCCAATTTCTTTACAATTGCTTCAGAAATCAAATTTACTTGTGAGCCACTATCAAACAAAGTATCAATATTTTGATGTTTGGAAACAACTCGAATATGGAAAAGATCATGTCTTTTTCTCTTATTTTCTTCATCAATAATATATTGAGCAGAATTACTAGTAGATGCTTCAGAATTCTTACCTTTTATAACTGTGGTTGCAATGGTTGTTTCATCTCCTGAGTCTGACCCCAAATCTTTCTAAATAGTTGCAGCATTCTTCTTCTTCTCGCCCTCGAACTTCTTAGGTCTTAGCTCTGGATGCAGAATCCAACAATGCTCATCATCATGCCCATCCTTTTACAATGAGCGCATGAAGCTTTTCTTTTTTGTGAAGTATTAGCCTTCCTTGCTTTCCACTTCTGCTTTCTTTTCTCCTTGCTCTTGCTTGTAGTGGGTTGGGATGGTCCCCCAACTTCTAGATTTCCATTCTTTCCTCTAGCTTCTAGATGAGTAGCTTGTACAGATACCTCATCTATACTAGTGGGATTAAACATGAGGATTGTATGCCTCATGTAGTTGTGTAGACCACCAATGTACTTCAAAAGAGTCTCTGGTGAGTCTAATGAGATTCCTAGAATCTACCCTTGCACACTTTGCCCTTTCAACTGCCGAAGAGTTTGCTAACTCATCATGGCCTGTTGCATGTAGGTCAATGGATAGAACTGCTTTTTGATTGTAAAAACAAATTCACTCCAAACAGAGATAGTCTTACCATGTCTTTTCATGTCAGCTTGGGTTCTGCCTTCCCACCAAACCAAGGTAGTGCCTCCAAGGCGTAGGCTTATTAGCTGAATCTTGCTTTTGTCTGAGTCGATGTTATGTACTCTGCAATAAACATCAATTTGTCTAATCCAATTGTCCAACTTTTCTGTGTTTAACTCTCCATCATATATAGGTAGATCAAATTTAACATCTAATTTGATCAAAGATTCTTTTTCTTTAGGGCTATCAGGAGGTTTGAGAAAGCTTTCCTCTTTCCCTTTTCCTTTGGAGTGGTCATGGAAATGTGATTCATCTTCTCCTTTGTCTTGTTTAGAGCCTGATGAAACTTCATCCTTGTGTTTTCTAAAGTCCTTATACATTTCTTCTACCATGGACTTTATGGCTAGGAACTTTCTATGAATTGAGGGTCTGGACCCATGGGACCTTCCTCTGACATTGTCTTCTGAGGATAGACTCTTCCAATTTCAAGATTAGTTTCAACCAACTCTCCTTCTCCTAATTTGAGCTTTTATCTAGTGAGCATTCAACAGCTAAACCAACACAAGCTTGTCTAACCTTACAGCCTAGAGCTCTGATACCACTTGATCTGATAATCACCCTATGAGTGACCTCAGTTAATTAAGTATTGAATGAAGGTATTATAGACTCATGTGCTGGTGTGTGTCTATGTGATTTTAGGCAACGGATCGATCAGATTGCGAAATACACAGACACTGGAAATATGGAAAAAAACAGAGCAACATAGTAAGAAAATACAAGAGCACAACAATTAATAAGGAGTTCACCCTATCCTCCAGGGCTACGTCTCTGATCCTCTTTCAGTAGTGGCCTTCTTTTATTGTGTCTTTAAAGTAGAGAATTACAATGAGGAGCTGAAATTGAGTCTCCTGAAATAGAACAATGTTTTGTAGGGTGGTTCTTGATCCCCCAAGCCACTAGAGTACACAGACTCTTTTCCTTACCAGAATTTGACTTTTCTAGTCTTTAATGGGAGGAGCCCAATGTGGTGCTCAATTCCCGATAAATCCTCTCAAGGATTGCTCAATGCTGCCTTATGTTGCAGGTCAGCTCAGCTCTCTGTCTTTCTGCTCTTTGCTTCACTATCTCTTCCTTTCTCTGTCTTTGTCTTCTTCTCTTCGGTTCTTCTTTTCAGTCTCTATTCTTGGCTTTAAAGCCAATCGATCTCATGATTGTTTGCTTCTTCTTCTTCCTCCATCGAGTGGCCTGCTGCTGCTTGTTTGGAATTCCCTATCTTGGCGTCATCATCAACGGCTCACAGGGAGAGGCCACTTGTCCTCTTACGAACTGCGCTAGCTTTTCCTCATCGGTTCGGTTTTTTTTCTGTTACATTGTGGAATGAGTCATATGCCAACTCAACGGTCAAATCGGATGTCAAAATTCTTTCTGTCACAGCTAAATCCCCTGTCAGATCTAGTTCTTTCATCGGGTGCATTCTCAATTGTTAGATCTGGAGCCCCCAGATCCAACGTCATTCGCTCATTTCACACGGTTGACTTGCTCGACCGTTAGCGCGCAATGAGCGGTGGTTTTCTCTCTCCTCCGCCTGCCACTCGTCGGGCGCTGAGTGGAATCGCTCGTTTTTCTCCAAATCAGCTTACCGCCCAAGGGTTCCCTCGATAAATACTGCTGGTTTTCAAGCGCAGGTCCTGCCTTTAGCCTTTAGCGCTTTTCCCCACGTTTCTCCTAGTTTCCACATGACCGAGTGATTGGGGCCCTTCCTTCTCGAGGGGTTTTGCCTAACAACACTAATTGCACATTAGAAACTGCCTCCTTTTCCCGATCTGGGCTTCCTAGATGCTAGTCTCGCCTCCTGCATAGTCTCCATGGGCCTCATTCAGTGCACTTTGACCGAGGTCCTCGTCATTCCACGCTGGCTGCCAACTGCCACTGTTCAGAGGTCTTTCTGATTGCACTATGCTCTTGCATTCGAATTTTTTCCCAATCTGATATAGTCACAATGCTTTGATTTTTCTTCATGGATCCAATTCGGATCACTGGATGTGGAGAATGGTGTTGTAACAGGATGTGTTTTAGCCCTAACTAGTAGTACAGATATTCAATAGTACAAACCATTCCATAAGTAGAGGTTAGTATGGTTTTGTGTTGATAAATATTGCTAGTTGGATCAGTTTGTACTGCAGCTTGTGGGTGCCATTTGGAGGGCTTTTCGTGGAGGTCAAAAGTCCATCATAGGATCAGAACTTGCAGTGATGAGATTGGGTGTCATAGAGCTGGTTGGAGGGCAATGTGTTGGGTACCCAAAGTAGCCGTAGACAAGCTATCTTGAAGGATGAAAAGCAACTGAAGGTTGGGTGAAGGATGGTGTTGAAGTGCAACACTTTCATGGACTAAAGTTGTTGTTAGCATGGCAGATTAGAGCTTGGGAATTAGGCCTACCCAAAGAGTATTTGATGAGCTCATGTTCATTGTGGGAGATGGACATATTGCAGTGATGGGTGGCAACTCTCTGTGCCCTATGTTGGTCTTCATCGGAGCAATGCAGGAAGACCTAGTGGGCTAAAGTCCCCGAGTAGATGAGGAGAAATAGTGGGTAGATCAGGTGTTGTTCACAAGTGGAGCTGTGAACAACTCAATAGGACCCTCAATGTGTTGTGGCCTTGATGGACCAAGGCACAAATAGAGAACACATTGGGTAGCCAAGATCCAGTCGCCAAGTGGACTTGGAGCATTGATAGAGGCAGGAGTTGCAGATGGGGAGCAATAGGACCAGGCAAGTACAGGGTATGACCAAGGTTGTTGTGAGGATATCTACATTAGCTAGACGATCAAAGTACCTTGTTGAGGGCAAATTGGTTTTTGATGGACTGGAAAAAATCCCCAGTTTTGTATCTTGTACTAAGGGCCATTATCCCTGGTACGACAACCCTAGACTATTGTATTATATGTAGTTAATATAACAAAGTTGGGTTGAAAAAATAAAAAGGTGTCTATGTTCTATGAATGTGTGATTTACTTCTTTATATTTCCATTATGTAAAGTATTTTATGGTTGAGATTTTTTGTTTGGTACCATCAATGGTTTTAAGACTCTAACCTAGACCCAAGGTCGTGGAAATTCAACATGGTATCATAGTGTGTCTGAGCTACTTTGGAAGTAAGTAAATCATAGTTGTGCACAATGAAGTATAATGTGAGAGGGAGTTGGTCACATTGTGAGTGAAGGGTTCACTACAATGTCAAAGTTGTAGGCAGGTATCTGATATGAGGACAGGTTGGAGGGGTTGTCCAACTATAGTCCATGGAAGGAAAGGATCATGTTGAACTTGTAGGTCAACAGGATCTAGGATTTTATCGAGAAAGAGATCAAGAAGCCAACTGACCCTAATGAGATGGAAATATAGGAAGTTTTGGATGCGAGGGCAAGACTGATCATCCTAGATGGTGTGAGGGATGCCTTAATACCTCATTTGTCTGGGAATAACACCGCACATGAGATGTGGGTGTCTCTTTGTAATTTGTTCTAGAATAAGAACGAGAACCGGGTATTGGTATTGGAGGATAAGTTGAAGTCTACCAAGATGTTAAAGGGTGAAAGTGTGACCTCATATATGACAAGATTGTCTCAAGTCAAATATGAGCTTGTTTCCATCGGTGTGACTATCTCAGATGGAGATATGGTAAGGATTGCCTTGAAAGGGTTCACTGAGGAATGTAAGTCCTTCATCAAAGGGATCATTGCTAGGGAAAAGCTATCAGACTGGGATAGGATGTGGGATGACTTCATTCAAGAAGAGTTGTGAGACAAGGATCTTCGGCTGTAGCAAAAAGCTTTAGATGATGACATGGCACTTGCATTATGAATGAAGGGTAAGCGAAAGAAGGACTTGAGTAAAGTCAAGTGTTTTAGCTGTGGTGAGATGGGTCATTTTTCGTCAAGATGTCTGAAGAATAAGAAGGGAGATGATGAGAAAATAAAAGGGAAGCAGGCTGCCCTTATCGCCAGTAAATAAGAGATGGATGAGCTCGCTAGAAGATTGGAAGATGAAGAGGAGGATTTTCCTATGCTTTCTTATTTCTCGTAGAGTACTATCAAAGAGGATGGACGGTACGTAGAAAGTGGTGCAACAAAGAATATGACAGGGTCACAGGATATTTTTGAGAGTCTAGATGGACAAGACTCAAAGTTGCACATGGTGTTGGGTGACAAGAGTAAGTTGGAGATCTGAGGATCGAGTGTTGTGCCATTCAGAATGTAGACAAGACATATGATGCAGGTCCAGGATGTATTGTTTGTACCAGGACTCAAATATAATGTGCTCTCCATCTCAATGATGAAGAAGAGGGGGTTTGATGTCTTGTTCCAAGATGGGAAGGCAAGACTCAGGCTCAGAGGATTTAATTATGATGGGATTGTACTCGGAGTTAGAGAGCATGGTCTCTACAGGTTGACGGGAAAGCCTACGGATCATGGAAAGAAACAAGTGGAGCAGGTACAGGTTCTAGAGAAGCAAGAGTAGGCTTAGGTGCTGATGCAGGCTTCAGAGGAGAAGGTATAGGTTCCTAAGAAGAAGGTACACTTTCCTTAGAAGGTCCAGGTTCTAGAGACTCAGAAGGAGTCTAGTTCGAGAGGGAGCTTGCAGATTTAGAGGGAGACTCTGTAACCCAAGAAGAGCATGTGGTCAATGGTGAGCAAGGGTGCTCCTACACTTACCAAGATGGAATCATGGAAAGAGTGGAAGACATTACAGGATAAGAAGAAGAAGTAGGTTGCTTCAAATAGTGACAAAAACAACACTATTGAGGGCATAGTTCACTGTACAATGTTGCGATTATGAGTGCCAAGAGTTGGGCAAGTGTTGCGAGCAGTGATGATGATGACGTGATACTTCCTAGTCTTGGAAGTACCTCCCTCACTAAGAAGAAGTGTTTATTTTTGTAGCTTGGGAGGTACTCCAAGCCTTAGGGTTCAAGTTTTGGAGGACAAAGTGCCACAAGGGTAGCTTGTGGGCTTGGAATCCAAGTATGGGGTTTTGGAACCCATCGTGTTTTAGGGAAAAACCATGATGGGTTCAAAACATGTGATGGATGAGGATGATAGTGCTCAAAAAGATGATTTCAACGCATCAAAAATCATCCAAATCGGAGTTGTCGTTAGAGAGATATGAATTTTTGAAGTTAACATAATTATTATTGGGTGTCAAGTAGACCGACTTGAAGAATCCAATGGATGTGTTGCTTCAAACATGACATTTTGGGAGCCCTTCTTTACAATATATATAGAAGGTGATATGGATTTATTTTGATCATCCAAATGTGCATCTTCTCATAGAAAACTATCTCTAAGGCAGCCACAGATTAGAGGAGGAACAAAGACAAGTGTGGGGTGTGTTTGTATGGGTTTACTCTCTCCCACAGGTCCGAGTTTCTAGCTAGAGAAGCAGTCGTAGGCTTGGTAAGATTTATGGTGTGTTTTTTTTGTGATTTGAGGAGGGTTTACCCCTATTAAATAGACTGCAATTATAGAGGTTAATTCTAGTAAAGGCGCAGGCCCTAAGTGCCCTAAACAGGGAGGCCGAGAGGCTATTCTAAGGATTAGAACTAGTCACAGACCTATGCCTTTATTTTGGCAAGTGTGGAGGCATGTTGGAAAGTTGTTTGTAGCCCATAATTATAGGAGGAAGTGGCATGAGATATCTAAAGGGAATCTGCAGTCAAGGAAGAGGACTGGATGTGGAGAATGGTGTTGTAGCAGGATGTGTTTCAACCCTAACTAGTAGTGCAGACATTCAGAAGTACACATCAGCCCATAAACAAAGGCTAGTTTGGTTTTGTGTTGAGAAATATTGCTAGTTGGATCAGTTTTTAGTGCAACCTGTGGTTGCCATTTGGAGGACTTTTCATGGAGGTGAAAAGTCCATCATAGGATCAAAACTTGTAGTGACAAGATTAGGTGTCATAGAGCTAGTTGGAGGGCAATGTGTTGGCTACCCAAAGTAGCCCTAGATGAGCTATATTGAAGGACGAAGAGCAATTGAAGGTTGGGTAAAGGACGGCGCCAAAGTGCAACACTTTGATGGACTCAAGTTGTTGCTAGCATGGCAGATTGGAGCTAAGGAATTAGGCCTACCCAAAGAGTAGATGATGAACCCGTGTTCACTGTGGGAGATGAACATCTTGTAGTGATAGGTGGAAGCCCTCTGTGCCCTATGTTGGTCTTCATCGAAGCATCGCAGGAAGACCATAGTGTGTTGAAGTCCCTAAGTAGCTGAGGAGCAACAATGGGAAAATCGAGAGTTGTTCACAAGTGGAGCTGTGAACAACTCGATAGGAGCCTTGATGTGTTGTGGCCTTGATGGACTAAGGCACAAATAGAGAGCAGATTAGATAATCGAGATTCAGTGGCTAGATGGACTTGGAGCATTGATAGAGGCAGGAGCTACAGATTGGGAGCCACGGGACTTGGCAGGTACAAGGTACGACCAAGGTAGTTGTGAGGAGCTCTACATTAGCTAGACGGTCAGAGTATCTTGTTGAGGGAAAATTGGTTTTCGATGGACTAACACCAAGCCCCCAGTTTTATATCTTTTACTAAGGGCCATTATCCCTAGTATGATAGTCCTAGACTATTGTATTATATGTTGTTAATATAACGAAGTTAGGTTGAAAAATTAAAAAGTTGTCTATGTTTTGTGCATGTGTGATTTACTACTTTATATTTCCGCTGTGTAAAGTAGTTTATGGTTGAGATTCTTGGTTTGGTAGTGTCCGTGATTTTAAGACTCTAACCTAGACCGAAGGTCATGGAAATTCAACACGGTTGTTTTTCCAAGGACCATACCTTGGATTGACCATTGTTTAGGGTAGGGGCTTAGCACCATAAATGGAATGGAAACAAACAGAGAAAAGGACAACTAAGTTGATAATGAAGGAGAAGCCTATGTTGAAGAAGCAGTATATGAGGTGGGGTCGTGTGACTTTGAAGAGCCCAGTTGGTATGTGGACGGTTGTACAATTTGAAGAAGGGTTGGGTCCCCAATCAAAGGTGCATGGCGTTCAAGAAGTTCGAGTTCAATAATTTGGAGAGTCCCGAAAAGAAGGAAAGAAAGAGAAAAGTAATGCGGCATTAGTCGGAGTGACTGTGGCACAAAGAGAGAATGAACAAAAAAACATGATGGATATGGTGAAGAGTGAACATGCTCATAGTTTTGCAAAAAAGTGCAAGACACTTCTTTGAGAATGACAATCAACCCCAACTGGAGGACACTAGAGATGAAAGCAATGTTATGTGCTAGAGGTACCATCACAGAGGGAAATTTAGTAGCGTTGAGACGTTATCTTTGTGGAAGAAAGAAGGGTGAGTTCAACTATTTGGAGCGATGGTTGGATCCCTATAGAGCCAGCCAGCAACAAAGTGATGGCATTCACTGTCAAGGTAACTTCCATGATGAGGAGCAAAGGAGGTGTCCTGAAAGGTGAAAGTGCGTAAAATGTTATCAACATTGGAAAAGAAATGGAAATAAAGCAGCAAGCACAAATGAAAGAAGAACGATTCACGATCTAGATTGCTGCCAATAGTGAAAGGTAACAGAGAAGAACGTTTGAATGTCTAAGCATAGAATGTTGGCTCTCTATATATGATGTTTCATAAACTCTACAGACGGGTGCTTTGCATGTCGTGACAATGCAGATATTATTTTAATCTATATATGCAGTATGAAAACATTGATACTTGCCATTTGAGTGTACAAGGAGATATGGTTAGTAGGTTTTAGATTCTCATATGCTTGTCAATGAAATTATGGGATAGTTATTCGATTGAAGAAAGCAGCATGACGTGCAGTAGAAACAACAAGAGCAATAGCAAGAGACCAGCGATAGCACAACAACAACAACAGAAACTACAACTTGAAAAAGTAGCAGAATAGTGCGAGGTGAAGAGGCTAAATAGAGCACGTGCCCATCTACCAACTAAGCAGAGGGAGCAATAAATGAGAGTTAGGAAATGTCACAAAGATCGTGGGACTACCAATGATAGAGACAATGAGAGAGATACTCTTCCGAGCGAGAGTAAAGTGAGCACATAGTTGGGTCATTAATTAGATTATTGAATAGAAGAGGCCTCAACACCAAGATGTGTGAATAGGTTTGAAACCTTAATTAAAGGAAAATGTGACATACTGATTAAGTATATACGGGAGTTTTTGGGCTTTGAAACTTTGATACGAGAAGAATCCTTTTGGAAATCCTGGAAGCGGAAAGTCCGATCTAGCATATCAACGTGGTTCGTTTCAATAAATGCATTCAAAGATCTGTCCTACATTCATTCGTGAAGGTACCCTAATGGATTCAATACCATATCAACTGGTATTCCATTTTGCAAATAGGTCATATCTTGTCTGGGCAAAACTATTGAAATAATACCTTTATTACCATGCATATCATAAAGTGGCCAGGGTATAATACATATCAACTTCGTGTGAACGAGAACAAGGCAAAAATAAACACAGATCGTCGGTCCATTAACTAGATTAATGAATGGAATAGGCGCTAAGACCAAGATTTGTGTATAGGTTTTAAGTTGGAATCATTAAATAATGTGGCATATTGATTAACCATATTTCGGATTTTTCGCGTATTGAAACCTTGACATCAGAATAAATATTTTGGAAATCTCTGAAAGCAAAAGTTTGATTCATCCTATTAAAGTGGTTCCCCACAAGGGCATAAACATACAATCTTTGTACGAGGGAGAATAAAACGACAATAAATGCACATAGTCGGTTAATCAAGCTTAATTAATGAATAAAATAGACAATGAAAGCAAGATACGTGCATAGTCAATGGATCTTATTGGAGCTCATATTCCAAAAGTTGTGCTAAGGGGCAGATGTGATTTTACATTTAAGTTTGATATGATAAAACAACCGGGTCTGCATATTGGTGGTTGGAGGTCCACAGCACAGTTCAAAGTTTATATATTTGGTTATTATTATATAGGACTAATGTTGTATGTATTGGAAATTTCTAAAAGAATTCCTAAGATGTTATAACTCCGATATAACTCTAATGGATTTGCTATTCCATTAAATTATTTTCGATTACTATATCGGGTTCGAAACCAAATCGACAATCGGAGGATTAAGCCATATCGTCAATTTAGCATATGTGGCATTTCAAAATTTTCGATATGACAGTGGATGAGATATTCTGATTGTCCTGTGTGTAGTCGGAGGTCAATATCACATATTGACAATTGGCGAATAAGAGGGGTGACAACTTTCAAATTTTTCGATATTGCGAAGTTGCAATATAAAAGTGCCGAGAATGTTAAACTGTCGGGGAAATGACGAAACAAAATAACAGAGTTTCGTTGCAAAACCAGACATGGACATGCCTTTTCTCTCTCTTCCAAATGGATGTGTGGTGCAATATGATTGGTTCTGATAAGGGACGTGTGGTGGACAAAGATTGGTTCCGATAAAGCCACATGGCATATGACATCAACATGGCATGGCGGGATGGTGGACAAGTGGCAGGAAATTTCGACATTTTGAGGGCCCCAAGGGGGGCAAAATAGGGTGACATGTGTCACCAATTACAAGGTGCCATGTGGTAGTGAATGACGTAATAGATCGAAGATCGACGTTCGGAGGTTGAGGCATGTTGTTGCATCAAAGTAAACTCTTGGATTGAAATCCTTTGATTAGGGGGCTCTGATATGGTGACTGGCCCAAGGTCACAAAGAAGGAAAGACTCAAGGCTAAGAACCAAAGGCAATTGCAATCGCCGATCACATATTGGTGTTTTGCAACATCTGCCATTTCAAAAGTTCTGATAGAGGGGTTTCGATATTGGGCTGATGCGCGATTGCCAACCATCAACCCATTTATTTTTATTTTTATTTTCGGGGTAAATTTTCAACATTTTTTTAGCAATGGCATTAAAGATAAAATATTGTGACTTAGAAAAACCTTCCATTTTTTTACAGTTCTTCAACCATGGAATTAAAACCAAATATCACGACTACAAAAAACCTTAAGTTTTCAATATATTTCAACCATGTCATTAAGGAAAAATTATATGACTAAAAAAATCTTTAAAAATGAACACCTAACTAAAAGGGTCATTATACCAAGAGTGATTTCTTTTTTAAATGGTAAAAATATAGCTATTTTAAAATCTTAATCTAAGGCAACTTGACACATTGCAACAAAAATAAAAAAAAATGAACCATCAAATTGACATGTGGTGTAGGCGAACTCGACCTATAGCATTGAAATCTTAAAAATCAACCATGAAATTGATATGTTATGGGGCAAACTTGTCCATTATAAAGATAACTTTTAAATCAACTATCAAATTGACACATAATGAGGTCGGGCTGCTAGTCAATAATCGACACGAACCCTAAAAAAATAAAAAAAAATATAGTAAAAAGTTTTAAAATAACAACTAATAAGTAAAACATATATTTAAGACATAAAAATTAAAAAGATAAAATGACAAAAAAAATCAATCATTATATATAAATAATCGTTAGGTAGAATCATAAATTAATCTTTCCAGTCAACAGCTCGCACCACTATTATAACACATTTTATAGATTTTTCTTTGACTTGGTATTAGTTTGTCTTTGACCAAATTTTATGATACTTACCATAGTTTTAAGCATTAGGAATTCAATTTTTGTTATTTTTTTTATTATTTAAGTTTATTTATTTGTAAGTTGACTCGTTGAAGTTTATTATGGTTGGGGGTTTAAGTTAACTTCCACACTATTAGTTATTAATTTTGTTTTTCATTTTATTTCGTTTTCAGTTTAGCCTTTTTTCATGAATATGATTCTTCACAATATTTCGATTTAAAATAACTTATTATTATATTCAAAAGACATGTTTTATAAATTGAATTATAATAGTTATATTATATTAATTAAAAAACACACATAATATAAACAATATTAATTAATCATATTTCTTAATTTCTTGTGATGTCATTCAACAATACAATATTTTAATGCTCAGATTTCCAGAGAAATCGCATAGAGAACATAGTGTTGATGCGTTTCGAACGTAGATCTAGGTTCATCATCAGGACCAAGATAAGGAGCAAGACCAACTGACCAATAATATATAAATCTTAGAGATGCAACGGTAAATTCTCAATAGTCAAAGAAAAAAAAATTAAAAGTTTTATAAAAAGGAACATTAAAGGACAAAAGTCAAATTTGTTGGTTTTGAATTTTATTTTAATTTAATT
>APFE030226512.1:124582-156223 GCA_000404065.3 Pinus taeda | reverse complement strand
TATTTTTATTTTTTAAATGGCCTCGGCCCCTGCTTGGCGGATGGCCAATTTCGAGATTTGGCCCTGTTAGCTCTGCTACATGTTTGAACATTTTGAGGATCAAGAACAGCTTGGCCTTGGTGTTTTTGCAAGAAGGGAGCTCACAGCAGTTCATTTGATCCTTCCTCCTTCATTTGCTTTATACCCTTATAACTCTCGCTACCCCTGATTTCCTCTGTTTTGCCACCAAAACCCTGTCTTAGCCCCTATTCCGTCTATCCCCTCAACGCTAAAGTTTGAACCCATATGACTATATTCATATGACCGCGCACCATAACCCATTGTTTCCCTATTACATTAGTCATTACCCTGTGCATATAGTTTGTGTCATCCTATCAACCCCTGCCACGGTCGGACGACAGTCGCACTTCCCGCCATTGAAACATGCCCGCGTGTTAACTCACGGGAAAAGTGGTTTGCCCCACCACGTGTCACGCATTTAACGTGATCGCGCCCCTGTATACAGATACGCCCACCTCCGAAAGCGATGCAGGGAAACTTCTTACCGCCCACTCGTACGTCCTTCACTTGTTAACATTCACGCGTCTCTACAGCCCGATAGCCATCAGATCTGCCCGACTGCGGTCCAACGGCCCATGTTCGTCCATCCACATTTCCTCTCGATAGCTTTCCCCGATTAAATCTCCGCCATCCATCTATAGGATCCGACAACTATTGTTATTCTCGTTCCGCCCATGCATCCTCCATATTGTTTTTGTGCCTCTAACCTATATCATTCACCCGAAGGATGAAGCGATCAACCACCAAGTACTTTGCACAGTTAATATTTCAACAACTGCATTCAAGAAGCAGAATGACCGAAGAACAAAAGGACACTCCTCGAGCAGTTCACAGCATTTATCAGTTATGGATCATTCTTCCATAGGAAATTCTACCTGCCTAAGAAGGACAAAAAAGTATTAGAAAATGTCAAATGTATTCATTAAAGCAACAGATTGTAGCAGAGGCTCATATCAGATAGTTAATTTGGTTGGTGGTCCATTATGACCCCTCCACACATATGATAGTAGATCATTTTGTAAACAAACTCTATATAGACCGAGAAGACAAATGTAGTCTGGGATGATGGTTGATGGTTTTGGTTTTGATGTAAGGTTCAACTTCTGGAAACTGTAACTACTGTGATACCTGCAACATCTGGTCTTCATTTTCAGCTAATACAAGCTTCTTTTGTTGTTAATTTCTCACTTTCCATTTCTTCTTTACTCTAGGCTGTGCCTGTTATGTATTTTCATGTGCTCTTTATGTTTAGCATTAGAGGGGCTGACATCCCACCTCTGTGCTAGAATCTGGTATGTATTATTGAATGTATTATGCAGGTTTATGTTTTCTTAGTGCCAGAGAGTTGTCATCTTGTCTGTGCATTAGGAAATAGATTTTCAGACTTCTTAACTGGTTGCGGCCAGCCATCACATGGTCCTGTGCATCTACTGGTGTGGTCAGTTTTCTCCATATTCACTTAATCCTCAAAATGTGAGTAGTTGGTGGTCTAAAGCCTTGTAGTCTGGGGGTGTTTACTCATGTCTGGGGTCGAGCATAGTAGAATTGGTTATTTGGCTTGAATATGCATCATTCCTTCCACTCATCCAATTTCCAACATTTTTGTTGAAGCTTGTAATGTTCCCGAGCATCTCCGAGATACAACCTAGGAGAGTTTCTTGGGGTGATAACATTAATTGGCGTCGTTGCCGGGGAAAGAAGATTGAAGCTAAGCTTCCCTGGGAGACAACACAGTTCCAAATTTTGATGATAGATAAAGTCTGGGCATATTTCTGGTTGTAATCATCTATCTGGCGACTCTACTGGAGGACCTACCTGGTGGCGACTCCACATTGTAGTTTTGGCTCAATTTGTGAGGCACACACGAAGAAATCCTCAGAAATCACCAGCTGACCCAGTGCCTGACCCTGAGAAGATTGTTAAGTAGAAGAAAACTTCATAGAAAGGAGCATCAGGACTAGGTAAGCCTAAGAAATATTATATATCTCTGCAAGAGTAGGTTATAGTTGAAAATAGACAGTCTGAAGAATCAAAACCTTGTATTGCTAGTGAAGAATCACCTGCAGAGATTCATACAGCTCCTTGTGCATTTAGCTCCCCTTTGGATCTGACTCCAAAGATAGCATCCCATACAGTCCATCATATTCCCTTGTCTCTATCATCCATTTCACTGTTTCCCACTTTTCAATCTACCAATAACATTTCACATACCCCAGTCATGGTAGGCCAGCAAGCACCTATGAAGATGAAAAGAATCATAACTACTAGACATGGACCCCTAGTTTTGCCTGTTCCTTTAACTGCTATGCCTGTGGGAGAATACCAAAAATATATGCCTAAATTCACTGGTACAGATGGCGTAGCAGCTGAAGAACACCTTGAGTCTTTTTATAGCTATGCTGATAACTTGGATATTAGTGAGAATGATGTGTGGATGAGAGTCTTTGTCTAGAGCCTTGATGGAGAGGCCAGAAAGTGGTTCAGAGAATTGACCCCTAGATCTATTGCTGATATTGAAGCCTTAGATGATGCATTTTTAAAGCACTGGGGAGATAAAAAGGACTTGTTGTATTACCATACTGAGTTTGGTAATCTGAAGAGAGAAAATGGAGAATCTTTACCAGATTTCAATAAAAGATTTAATAGGATGTATAGTAAAATACCAGTTGAGGTAAAGCCAACCCCTACCTCAGCCAAACTCACTTATGCCAATGCTTTTGACTCTGATTTCTGCTTATTATTAAGAGAAAGAAGATGTACTACTTTAGTTGATATGAAAGATGCAGCCCTAGAAGTAGAATCTAATATTATGGCTGCAGAAAAACTCAAAAGTCATGCTAACAAAAGGAGACATAGAGATGAGGCTTCTTCTTCCTCTACCTCAACTTCAGAGCCTAAATTAGATAAAATGACTAGAATGATAGAGTCATTGGCTGCTAAGATAGCTAAGCTGAAAGTCGAGCAGAACTCAGGAAAGACAAGGCAGCAAAACGCATTTGCTCCAAGAAACTCAAATCCATACAGAAGGGCAAATGAGCAATTACAAATAATACAGAGGAGTAAAGGACCAAATGAAGAACACAAAGTTAAAGCTCCTTTTCAAAATGTAGTCATGGAGGAGGAACAAATTGAAGATGAGGATGAAATACATTGCATGGAAGATAAAGGTAGTGTTGCCTTCTTGACATTGGTTGAATATGAAGAGTCTTTGCTGCAAGAACAAGATAGTCAATGGGACAGAGAGGTTGTTCTACAAACCGGGGAGCAGCAAAGATATAATCTGAGGTCAAATGCAAATAATGTCAAGGAAAATCCTACCCAAAGAGCTGTTGTCCAAACGAAGTCATAGAATACCAGATAGAAAAGACCAACAGCTGATCCAGTCATCCTCAAAGTTCTAGTTCATAAGGTAAGAGGTCCTGACAAGTCCCCTTCCCCTTTCAGCTTTGAAGCAGAAGTCCAGAAGTTAAAAATATCTATGCCTTTGTTATAACTTGTAAAGAGTGAAGTGTTTAGAAAGCCTATCCTAGAAGCCCTTGCGTTGAAAGTCACATAAGCCTCCACTAACTCTGTCAATTTGCAAGATGATAGGCCTGCAATTGTGCTGAGCTCAATGGCTGAACCTGTTGATAATAACTCTCCATATTTTTATGTTTCCTTGACCATTCATGATAAAATCCTCCACAATTGCTTGCTAAACACAGGGGCTAGCCACAATCTGATGCCTAAGGCTTTCATGGAAGAGTTGAGCCTTGATATCACGAGACTATACCATGATTTATTTTCTTTTGATTCAAGGAAAGTGAGATGCCTAGGACTGATCAAAGACCTAGCCTTTACCCTAACCCAGCTGCCTATGAAGAGCATGGTAATGGACATTGTGGCAGCAGATGTCCCTCCCAAGTTTGGCGTGCTGTTGTCCAGAGGATAGATCAAGAGACTAGGTGGGACATTGCAGAATGATTTATCTTATGCCACTGTCCTAGTCTTTGGAGGAGAAAGCAGGAGATTATACAGAGAAGCACAATTGGCATACATCATCAGTGATGAGAAGAATCCTTCTAATCATCCTATTTATGTTTTGGACACTGATTTTGGAGCATGTATTCTCCAAATAGAAGAATATCAGAAGGCCTCGTTGCAGCTCAAGAAACCAATTGTTCAGGCCGAGGAAGTGCAAGGAAGTCAGGTTTGGGAGATGTTCTTTGATGGAGCATGTTCCAAGGAGACTACAGGACCAGGGGTGGCGCTGATATCTCCAAAACAAGAAAGCACGCAACTGTCTTTTAAGCTGGCTTTCCAAGTCACAAATAATATAGCAGAGTATGAGGCTATGATATTGGGACTGAACGCAGCTAAAGACAGAGGAATCAAGAACATAAAGGTGTTTGGAGATACTGATCTGATCATTCAACAGGTAAGCAAAACATTTCAAGAAAAGCACTCAAGGATGAAAGCATATAGAGATGAGGTATGGAGACTCAAAGATTCTTTTGACAATTTTGTATCTCATATATCCCTAGAGCCAAAAATCAGCTTGCTAATTCTCTTGATGTGTCTGCTAGCATGTTTATCCCTCCTATGCCTCCTAGGCTAGTTTAAGAAGTCCAAATGAAATATAGACCATCCTTGCCTGACAATGTCCACCATTGGAGAGTTTTTGAAGATGATGATGAAATAAATAGGTTCTTGCAAGTCATTGTTGAATTTTCTGAAATGCAAATTGACCAAGAAAATGAAGCCTTGGAAGAAAACCCCCAAGAACAGCTTAGAAATAAAATTGACAAAGATAGCATTGTCCAACTCCCTAGAAATCATATTGCCAAGGGTCTAATTCCTCTAGAAAGACTGTTTGACCAGAATGATGTGCCTTACAAGGCTGCCCAAAAAGAAGACCAATCTGCAGTCAGTAAGCATGATATAGGGAGTCCAGGTCAGCCTAGATACATAAATTTGTCTACTCATCTGTCTGCTAACCAAAGTGCTGAATACTACAATTTAATGAAGCAATCTGCGGATGTGTTTTCCTGGGAGTATAGTGATCTGAAAACTTATGATAGGAAAATCATCCAGCATAAAATCACTTTAGAGAAAGATACCATTCCTTTTAAACAGAAGCTGAGACCAATAAATCCTATGCTCCTTCCTCTCATAGAAAAGGAAATCAGAAAATTGTTGGCTGCCAAAATTATTGTTCCCCTGAGATATTCGAAATGGGTAGCCAACTTAGTGGTGGTGAGGAAGAAAAGTGGAGAAATCAGACTCTGTGTTGATTTCAGAAACTTAAACAAATGCTCCAAGAAAGACAACTATCCTTTGCCAAAGATGGAGAATTTACTATAGAGGGTCTCAGGAGCCAAAGTAATGTCTTTCTTAGATGGATTTTCATGCTTTAGTTAGATTGTTGTGCATCCAGATGATCAAGAGAAGATTGCATTTACCACTCCTTGGGGCACTTTTATGTATGCCAAGATGCCTTTTGGATTGATGAATGCTGGAGCCACCTTTTAGAGAGCTATGGATATAGCGTTTGTGCGAGAGAAGGATAAATTTGTCATGATCTACCTTGATGATATAACAGTGTACTCCAGCAGCCATCATGATCATTTACAGCATTTAAAGAAATTGTTTTTGAAGTGCAGAAGGTTTGGGATTTCAGTGAATCCTAAAAAATCACAACTTTCTTCAGAAGAAGGCAAGCTGTTGGGAAATGTTGTTTCTACTGCAGGTGTCCAAATTGACCCAGAAAGAGTAAAGGCCATACAAACTTTGTATGTCCCGAGATCAAAGAAGGACATTCAGTCCTTTCTAGGAAAAATTAATTTTGTAAGGAGGTTTATACCGAATTTTGCTGAACATGTGAAGCACATTACCTCCATGTTGAAGAAGGGGTCAGAAATAAAATGGACTAAGGTAGCAAGAAAATCGTTTGATTCCATTAAGTAGAATATTATGGAAGCTCCCACTTTAAGCAGTCCAGATTACAGCAAGGAGTTCCATATATTTTCATTTGCCTCTGAAGACACCATTGCAGTAGTTTTATTGCAGGCATATGAAGAGGGCTCAGAGCATCCAGTGGAATTTTACAGCAAAACATTAAGGGATGTTGAGTTGAGGTATGATATTATGGAGAAACATGCATATGCTCTTATCAAGTCCTTGAAAGCATTCAGAATTTACATTCTGCATTCTAAGATAATTGCCTATGTACCTTCTGCTGCAATAAAAGATATCCTAATACGACCTGATGCTGATGGAAGAGGGGCTAGATGGATTGCAAAATTAATTGAGTTTAATATAGAATTGAATCCCACCAAAATCGTCAGAGGTCAGGGTCTTGCTAGGTTATTAACTGAAGAGAATTGTGGAGCTATGGATGTTAATCTCATATGCTTGAATTCAGAAAATGGTCAAACAAAAGTAGAGGAAACAACTGAACCAAAAAGAAAGCAGTCAGTGGCAGAAAATCTAGCTTCTTGTGACTGGTATTCTAAAATAGTCAAATTCTTGCTGAAGCTAGAAATCCCTCCAAGTTGTACTCAAAGTCAAGCCAGAACAATTAAGCTTAAAGCAACAAAATATTGCATCAATGAAAATCTCCTCTATTGGAGGGATCCATCAGGAGTGCTTTTAAGGTGTTTGGACAAAGAACAAGCAATGGAGGTCATGCAGCAATTTCATTCCAACATGTGTGGAGGGCACCATTATTAGAAGACTACAGCTCACAAAATCCTGAGAGTTGGTTATTATTGGCCCTCCTTATTTTCTGATGTATTTTCATTTGTTAAATCTTGTGACAGGTGCCAAAGATTTGAAGGTAAACAATAGTTGAAGTCCTTGCCCTTAAAACCAATACATGTAAAAGGACCTTTTCAACAATGGGGTTTGGATTTCATTGGAGAAATCAATCCACATTCCAGTGGCCAGCACAGGTGGATATTAGTAGCCACTGATTATTTCACTAAGTGGATTGACACAATCCCTACCAGGAAGGCTGATCATAATGTGGTCATGAAGTTTTTGACAAAGAATATCTTTACTAGATTTGGTTGTCCACACAAGTTAATCACAGATAATGCAGCAGCCTTCAGAGCAAAAGAATTGGTGGACATGTGCAACTCAATGGGCATTAAACTAATTCATTCCACCTCATATTACCCTCAAGGGAATGGTCTAGCAAAATCTTCCAACAAAAGTCTGATAAGGATAATCAAGAATCTGTTGGATGATAACAAGAAGAATTGGGATTCCAAGCTCAAATATGCATTGTGGGCTGACAAAGTGACCATTAAGAAATCTACAGCGAATTCTCCATTCAAACTAGTGTATGGCACAGAGGCTGTATTTCCAATTCATCTTATTCTCCCTGTGGAAAAGTTTCTGCAAACAAAACAGAGTGAGGAAGAAGATATGGCAAAGAGAATCACAGATTTAGCAGAGGTACATCAAATTAGAGAACAGCTGGTTGACAAGGCTGCAACACATCAGAAAAAGATCAAGGAAGCCTTTGACAAGAAGATAAAATCAAATAATTTTCAGGTTGGAGACTTGGTACTGAAGTGGGATTCATTGAAGGAAAAGAAAGGCAATCATGGGAAATTTGATGCTTTCTAGACAAGGCCTTTCATCATTTCTCAAATCCAAGGGAACAACACCTTCATACTGAAAAGTATGGGAGGAGAAGCAATTTTTTATGGCCGGGTTAATGGGCATTTTCTGAAAATTTATGTGATTTAAGGTCTTTGGCCTTAAAGGTTGTAAATATTTTGTTTTAGCAATTTTAGTGTAGGTTCAGTCAGACTCCATGCCCAATGGAACACTAGGAATTTTGCTAATTCGGTTTTATCAGGAAGGCATTGATCTGCAGGTTCTTGAGATCTCGCAGGGAGGATCTCATCCCCAGAAGGGGCCAAATGTTAGCTTTGCTACATGTTTGAACATTTTGAGGATCAAGAACAGCTTGGCCTTGGTGTTTTTGCAAGAAGGGAGCTTGCAGCAGTTCATTTTATCCTTCCTCCTTCATTTGTTTATACCCTTATAACTCTCGCTACCCCTACTTTCCTCCGTTTTTCCACCAAAACCCTGTCTTAGCCCCTGTTCTGTCTATCCCCTTAGTGCTAAAGTTTGAACCCATATGACTATATTCATGTGACTGCGCACCATAACCCATTGTTTCCCTGTTACATCAGTCATTACCTTGTGCATATAGTTCGTGCCATCTGATCAACCCTTGCCGCAGTCGAACGACAGTCGTACTTCCCACCATTGAAACATCCCTGCGCGTTAACCCGTAGAAAAAGTGGTTTGCCCCGCCACGTGTGACGCATTTAACATGATTGCGCCCCTGTATACAGATACCGCCCACCTCCGAAAGCGGTGCGGGGAAACTGTTTACCGCCCACTCGTACGTCCTTTGCCTGTTAACATTCGCGCATCTCTGCCACCCAATAACCGTCGAATCTGCCCGACTGCGATCCAACGGCCCATGTTCGTCCATCCACATTTCCTCCTGATAGCTTTCCCCGATTCAATCTCCGCCATCCATCTACAGGATCCGGCGGCTATTGTTATTCTCATCCCGCCCATGCATCCTCCATATTGTTTTCATGCCTCTAACTTGTATCATTCACCCGGAGGATGAAGCAATCAGCCACCAAGTACTTTGCACAGTTAATATTTCAACAACCGCATTCAAGAAGCAGAATGACCGAAGAACAAAAGGACACTCCTCGAGCAGTTTAAAACATTTATCAGTTATGGATCATTCTTCTATAGGACATTCTACCTGCCTGAGAAAGACAACAAAGTACCAGAAAATGTCAAATGTATTCATTAAAGTAGCAGATTGCAGTAGAGGCTCATATCAGATAGTTAATGTGGTTGGTGGTCCATTATGACCCCTCCATGCATAGGATGGTAGATAATTTTGTAAATAAACTCTATATAGACTGAGAAGACAGATGTAGTCTGGGATGATGGTTGATGGTTTTGGTTTTGATGTAAGGTTCAACTTCTGGAGACTGTAACTACTGTGATACCTGCAGTGTCTAGTTTTCATTTTCAGCTAATACAAGCTTCTTTTACTGTTAATTGCTCACTTTCCACTTATTCTTGGCTCGAGGCTATGCATGTTATGTATTTTCATGTGCTCTTGATGTTTAGCATTAGAGGGGCTGTCATCCCACCTTTGTGCTAGAATCTAGTATATATTATTGAATGTGTTATTCAGGTTTCTATTTTCTTAGTGCCAGAGAGCTGTCATCATGTCTGTGCATTAGGAAATAGATTTGCAGACCTCTTAACTAGTTGCGGTCGGCCATCACATGGTATTGTGCATCTGCTGGTGTGGTCAGTTTTCTCCATATTCACTTAATCCTCAAAATATGAGTAGTTGGTGGTCTAAAGCCTTGTAGTCTGGGGGTGTTCACCCATGTCTAGGGTCAAGCATAGTAGAAGTGGTTATCTGGCTTGAATATGCATCATTCCTTCCACTCATCCAATTTCCAACATTTTTGTTGAAGTTTGTAATGTTCTTGAGCATCTCCGAGATACAACCTAGGAGAGTTTCTTGGGGTGATAACAGGCCCTTTCTTGGCGGAGTGTGGATTCCGAGATTTGGCCCTCGGCCTGACGGCTGCCCCAGGGTCGACCAAGCGTCAGGATGCCAGTTCGACCGACCCTAGGGTGGCCCTGAGGCCCCCACTTCTATGGTCTCCTTAGAGAAGTGGGTCTTTCCCCTATAAGGAGAATATGATAGGATATATTAATTTACAATGTTTCTTTTAATATTTGTTTTTTATTTTTTTCTTAACTATTTGTTTTTTAATTTTCAATTTTTTAATGGTTTTTTATTTTTAATGTTTTTTAAATATATTTTTTATTTAAAAAAAAGAAAAAAAGAAAAAAGAGTTTTTAGTTTTTATTACTTTTTAATTATGTATTTCACTTTTATTTATTTGTTTTTCCTATTTTAATTTTTAGATTTTTATCATTTAGAGTTTGTTTGTTTTTTTTTTTTAAGTTTACGATCTCTCTGCGGTAATAATTTAGGGTGATGTATTTATGATCTCTCTGCAATAATAATTTAAGATCTCTGCGGTCATAATTTACGATCTCTCTGCAGTAATAATTCATGATCTCTTTGCGGTAATAGAGAAACAATCTGGGGCACGTGCATCTATGGTCCAACTTGCTGATATCAGGTGCACACATTCCTTATATTTTCTAATACATATCTGCTCATATATTTTCAAGTACAAATAATTCACCACAATTACCAAATATTACCAAAGGTAGACCTAGCACAGTTACTCTACAGAGCCTCTATGAGTATATAGAGTCTTTCGAGAAACATATAGAAGAAAGAGAAGCCAACCTACAAATAGGGTTAACAGCCATGCTGGAAAATAAATTCACATCTCTTGAAGACAAGATCCAAAAACAAATAGAAAATAAAATAGAACTATTGGAGAATAAGATGGAGGCAATGGACACTAGGTTGCAGGTTATAGAAAAACAAAACCAAGATATGAACCAAACATCCCATCAAGTAGATGTTGATACTTTAGAGAGTTTTAAAATGAAGAACATGATTAAAGAGCTAGAAGAAAAAGTTAATATCCACCTCACCCTAAATAGTGTGGCAAGTAAATTAGATATCAAATCAATTAAAGATGAAATGAAAAAATTGACAGAATTAGACCATGAGTGTAACGAAAGGGCCTTGAACCTTATAATCTTTGGTTTGAAAGAGGAGGTAGACGAGGATACTTTAGCCATAGCCTAGACAGAATTACATAACATATTACAAATTGAAACAACGTGTTTCACAGAAGCAACAAGGTTGGGGAAACTAACTAAGAATAAAGGAAGGTTGATCTGAATAAATGTGAGCTCTACTGAGCATAAGTATGACATACTTAGTAAAACCTCAAGTCTAAAAGGAACGAGAATATTTATAAATGAAGATCTCATTCTAGAAGATCAAGCAGAATTGAGAAAGGAGGTTTGAAAGGTAAAGGAAGCTATGAAGGAAGGAAAATGGGCAATAATCAGAAATAGAAAAGCCGTTATTCGATATAGAAACCAAAAAGATAATAATAAATAGCAATTCAACATGCTCCAGATTCTTTCTTGGAACTGTCGAGGCTTTCCATGGAACAAAGGCCCCAAGTTAAGTTGGATCTCGAATGATGTTGATATTATTTTGCTTGTTGAAACTTGGGAGCACAAAGAATCTAAGGTCCCTAACATAGATGGCTTTACATTATGGTCTACTTGGAATAAGCGATCCTCCTGTAGAGGCATTGGAGGTATAGCTTGTTACATTAAGAAGAACATCTCTACCCATGGTAGGATTTATAAAAACAACCCTTACAACCAATATAGTTGGATAAAAATTACTAAAATTTATGATAAAAAGACCTACATAGGAATCTGATATTCCCCCCCCATCAATTCTAACTTCTATAAGAAAAAGAGTCTAGATAAAAATAGTGCTTACAATCGTTTAGAGAATGATATTTCTAGCCTAAGGAATGAAGGCAATATCCTTTTAATGGGTGACTTTAATGCTTGAACTTCAAGCAACTAAGCTATTCTTCTAAGCAATCATTCCAACCCTAATCCTCTTTGGTTAGGTGAAGACCTTCCTCTAGCTAGTCGGTACAAAAGGAGATCTGAAGACCTTGGGGAGAATTTGTTTGGGTTAGAGCTAGTCAAGCTCTGTAGTGCTCATGATCTTATAATTTGCAACATTCTAAAGAAGTGGCCCAATTCTAGCTAGATGACCTGCATCCATGGGCTTGGTAGCAGTGTGGTAGACTATGTTATCTCCGATCTCCCTCCATACAACGAAATAACAAATTTTGACATCTTAAACGACCACGAGCCTGACTTTGATCATAGGCATTTACTTATAACTCTCAATTTTGTCATGCATAGAGATCCCATAGAAGATAATGCTTATAGCCAATAGAAGTTAATCTTTGATAGTAATAAAAAAGATCTCTATCGAAATGAATTAAAAGCTAATTTGCTTCCTTTATCTAGTATAGACAACATAGAAGATATCTATCATAATTTTATTACAACCCTCTCATATTCTATTAACAAGTTCTCAATTGAATTTTCAAGTAATAAAAGAAATAGCAAAACCAACCCATGGTATGACAAAGACTATAAAAGTGTGAGGAGAGGAATTAAGGAAGTTGTTGATGAATCTCTTAAAATTGGCAAGATAAAAGTATACAAAGCCCTAGCTAAAAGGAAAAAAAGGCAGCATATTTGTAAAAGACAAGAGAATCTCTTACACCTCTCTAAGGTAGCTTCTAAGAAATTCTGGAGGTAGATTCTAACTAGGAAAACTAAAGATAATAATAAAATTGCTTTACACGACTGGAATTCCTACCTTAAAAAGCTTTATGAATCTCTAAATGTCATGGATAACTTTGAAACCCTGCTCACAACAAAATAAGTTTTCTCATTAGAAGACATTTATTTTGGGGTTAATCGCTTGGATAATGGGAAAGCTAAGGACATTCAAGGTTACTAGGCAGAAATATTAAAAATTGGAGGCCCTGTCCTCATCCCCACATTCACAAGCTTTTCAATCAAGCAGTCAAGCAAGGGTTCCCTAAACCATGGACTCAAAGCCTCATTATCCCTATTTTTAAAAGTGGGGATACAAATAACCCCTCTAATTATTGGACAATTATGATCAACCCTCTCCTACCCAAGTTATATGGTATTATTGAGCATATGGCTTGAAAGTGAAGGTAAGCGAGCTAAAGGCCAAGCGGGTTTTAGAAAGCAACACTCAACAACAGACCACCTCATTATGCTTAGGATCATTATGGAGGAATGTCGCAATGATAAATCCAATCTCTTTTGTTGCTTTGTGGGCTTTAGAAAGGCCCTCGATACTGTTCCTAGAAACAACCTTTGGAACAAATTAGAAGAGCTAAATGTTCCTTTTGAGTTGAAAGCTGCCGCTAAAAGGTTATATGAGAATGTAATTGCCAAGTTAAAGAGCAATGAGGGGTGGTCGAAAGATATTAAGTGTAATATTGGAGTTAAACAAGATTGCCCCCTCTCCCCTACCTTATTTGGCATTTACATCGACAAGCTAGAAGGTTGTTTAGAGGAAGTAGGATGTGCTGACACGATCTTAGCTGGGATAGTCATCATCCTTCTTCTTTACGCTAACGATATTGTTCTTCTAGAAAGGTGCCCATTTGATCTTGATAAGAAACTTATCCTTCTTAAGGATTTCTTCTCTACCATGGGTATGAATGTTAACACTGACAAAATAAAAGTTATGATTATCAAATCTAAGAAGGACACTTACGCTAATTTTATGTATGACAATAGTAACTTGGAGGAAGTGTCTTCCTACAAGTACCTAAGAATTGATATTCATCACAAGCTCAACTGGAACTATAGCATTGAGAAAATGATTAATGGGGTATGGAAAGCTTATTTTGGTCTTGAAAATAATTGTAAAATGACAAACCTCGTAATGTGGGGTAGAAAGAAGTTCCTCTTTGAAACTTTAGTCACTCCGGTTATCTTATATGGATGTGAGGTTTGGGGTTGTAGCACTTCTAGAGAATCCTGGAGAAAGATAGAGCAAATCCATAAGCATTTTATAATGTATAGCCTCAAAACTAAAAGCAACACACCCTATCTTATTCTCCTTATAGAAGTGGGTCTTTCCCCTATCGAGAGCTTAGCTATGACTAGGCTACTGTTGTACAAGAACAAACTCAATAACATAAGAGACCATAGACTTCCTAAGCTAGCTTTAAATTCCAGCCAAAACCACCTAAGGCTCAAACAAGGTTGGTATAAAGACACCAGGGCCTTGTTAAACCATTGGGAGATCGACGAGAATGTTGCATTGAAAAACATTAATAACATTAAAAATATTGTTACTTCTAAGTTCAAAGAAAAAATGTGGTGTGAGAAAGATTTAACAACTAAAAGAACATTAAGATATTATAAGGAGGTCATCAACCCCACCCTGGAAGATCAAAAGTATCTCTTTGTTTTAACTAGCTCAAAGAAGAAAATTAATATAGCCAAGATTAGAACGAACTCTAATGAGCTCCATAGTGAAACGGGTTGTTGGGTAGTTCCTAAAACCCCATGGATGGAAAGGTTCTGGCATCTCTGTGAGAATACGAACATCGAGGATGAAAATCGCTTTCTCTTAGAGTACCCCACATACTACCACATTAGATCTCAGTTTCAAAATCTTTGTTGCAATACTGACCTTCCTAGCCTTTTACAATGTCAAAATTACAGTGAGCTCAGGAGGCTTCTCTCCAAGCTTTTTGAGCATAGGAATAAAATCTTAAATCAAACTAAATAATTCGTTTCTTTAGGTCCGATAGACCAAAGTTTTGTTCAATGGACGTTAACCACCATCATCATCATCATATATTTATTTATTGTTTTTTAAAATTAGTATATTTGAGTAACAATTGTTTTTGTTATTAAAATATTAATTAACTATACATAAGTTTATTAAAAATATTAATCTCAAGATATTAATGTCATTATTTTTTTTTTAATTTTGCAAAAATAATAAAAAATTTCATTATAAAAAACATTTAAAAAAAATAAAAACACATATTTGGAAATCCCTCAAAAAAACAAACATTTTAGAATGAAAAACAAGACAAAGAAGATAACTTGAACAATTGTTAAATAATCAACATTAAAAAAAAAAAAAATTGTGCATACTTAGGACAACACAAAATTTTAAGTGTAAAAAATAAGCCTTAAAAAATGATGATTTTCAAAATTCACATGAAAATCACGAACATTTAAAAAAAATTGTCCACACTCAATACATTAGAAAATTTAAAATGTAAAAATAAACTTTAAAAAAAAAGGGGTTGATGTTGTATCTGTTAGCCCTACTATGCAACGCTGACTTTCTAATGTCAGAGGAAAGTTCGGCCTGATTGGTGATGTCTTCAAAAGGGCCCCTCATAGGTCATTTTCCCTTTTCCTTCTACCCCGCTTACTCTCCACCACCTCCGTTTCCCTATTCGCCTCCTAAACTCGACAAAGTAACCCCATTCTTGACCTTAGCCCCAAGTGTAAAATCCCAAATTAACCATAAAACCATACCCATATGCCCTTGTGCGTTCATAAAACCCTCATTGCATCCCCGCCATTGATCTTCCCCACCGATCCAATGGCTCCCGTCGCAACCAATAAAGGCAACCCACTCTACCACTCTCCACCATCAGATCATCTCCGCTAAGATTTGATGGTCTTCGCTCTCATCGCACCGACAATTTGATCGAGCGATAGGGCACGATGAGAGTGGTTTTTCTCTCTCATCCGCTGCTACGTGTCGATCACTGAGTGGAGCCACTTGACCCCAGGCATTTACCGCTTAGCACCCGAAAGTGATGCGATGAAAACCTTTACCGCCCAACCAAACCGCCGCACCCGTTAAACGTCCGTGCAGTTTCGTTGCCCAATGACCGTCCAATCCGTCCGTTGAAGATCCAACAGCTCCAACTCACCCCGCTTTCACCTCGGCTGATAACCTCCGTCGAAGCCATCTCCGCCATTTATTTCCCTGATCTAACGATCATTCTTCTCACTCACCCAAATCGTTCACCTACCCATGCATTCCACATCCTCGACCATTCTGTTTGCCAGAAGAAGGAGATGACCAGCTCCGCCATCATCAGTCACAGTTAGACTCCCAACAACCATATTTAACAGTAAGCATGGAAAAAAGGAGAAAAGGAAAAGCATGACTCTGTAACTGGATTTATCAGTCATGGACTCCACCGGTACGAGTGCTCCAACAGCCTAAAAGGACAGCACAACACCTGAACAGATCAGATTCACCCACTAAAGCAAGCAAACACATTTAGAGATCCCATCGGGTGGTTAAATGTAGTTGGTGGTCAATTATGACCCCTCCATACCTGAATGACCAAGTGCTCTAGTATTGTAAACTTATAAATATCCAGAAGTAAGAGGTAATCAAGGTTGGCATTTGATGTAAGGTTCAACTTCTGGAGACTGTAGACATTTTGTCACTTGCAACGTCTCATCTTCAGTTTTAGCTAATACAAGCTTCTTTTGCTGTTAACTGCTCACTGTCCACTTTCTTCTTGTTCTAATCTTGTGCCTAATATGTTGTGTTCTTGAGCTCTTGGTGTTTAACACTAGATAACTGTCATCTTATCTCTGTGTTAAAGTATTGATTGCATCACTGAATAGGTTAATTAGGTTTCTTTCTATCTAATGCGGGAGAGTTGTCATCCTGTCTTTGCATTAATAGATTAGATTTACAGGTTTCTTTACTAGTTACAGTTGGCCATTACATGGTCTTGTGCATCTGCCGGTGTAGTTAGTATTCCCCATATTCACCTTATATCTAAACTATGAGCATTGGTGGTCTAAAGCCTTGTAGTCTGAGGGTGTTCATGCATGTCTGGAGTGAAACAAAGTGGAAGTGGTTATCTGGCTTGACCCAAACCATCATTCCTTCCATTAAACCTGCAACAATAGTTGAATTTATATGTTACCAGGCATCTCCAAGCTACAACCTAGGAGTGTTTCTTAGAATCCTAACATAATTGGTGCTCTTGCCGTGGAGAGGAGATTGAAGTTCAGCTTCCCTGGGAGAATTACACAAATCCAGATTTGATGATAGACAAAGTCCAGACACATTTTTGGTTGTAATCATCTATCTGGCGACTCTACTGGAGGCCGAACCTCTTGGCGACTCCACATTACAGTTCTGGCTCAGTTTGTGAGACATACTCGGAGAAATCCTCAGAAATCACCAGCTGACCCAATGCCTGACCCTAAGAATATTGTCAAGCAAATCAAGATATCATGGAAAGGAGCATCAGGATCAGGTAAGCCTAAACAATCTTATGTATCTCTGCAATAAAGGCTTGTAACTGAGCATTCACACGTTGAAAATATAGAGCCTAGCATTATTAGTGAAGAAATACTCTCAAAGATTCATAAAGCTCCTTGTTCAATAAGTTCCCCTTTGGATATTATTCCAAAGAAAGCCTCCCTTCCAGTCCATCATATTCCTTTAGCCCTGTCAGTCATTTCTCAATTCCCTACCTTTCAAACTGCCAGTATCCTTCCCTCCACCCCAGTCATGGCAGGCCCATAAGCACCTACCAAAATGGAAAGAATCATAGCTGCTAGGTATAGACCCCTGGTTCTGCCTATTCCTTTGAATGCCATGCCTGCAGGAGAATATCAGAAATACATGTCCAAATTCACTGGTACAGAGGGAGTAATAGCTAAAGAACACCTTGAGTCTTTTTATAGCTATGCTGATAACCTAGATATTAGTGAAGATGATGTGTGGATGAGAGTATTTGTCCAAAGCCTTGATGGAGAGGCCATAAAGTGGTTCAGAGAACTGACCCCTAGGTCTATGGCAGAAATTGAGGCATTAAACGATGTGTTTTTAAATCATTGGGGAGATAAGAAAGACCTACTATACTACCATACTGAGTTTGGAAACCTAAAAAGGGAAAATGGGGAGTCATTGTCTAATTTTAATAAAAGATTCAATCATATGTCTAGCAAGATACCAACTGAAGTGAAGCCTACCCCCACCTCTGCTAAACTCACTTATGCAATGCCTTTGATTCTGATTTTTTCCTACTATTAAGAGAAAGAAGATGTGCTACTCTAGCCAAAATGCAAGATGCAGCCTTGGAGGTGGAATCCAATATCATGGCTACAGAAAAACTCAAAGGACATTCTGGTAGAAGGAGGCAGAGAGGTGAGTCCTCTTCTTCTTCTTCTTCTTCTTCATCTTCAGAACCCAAAATAGACAAAATGACTAAGATGATAGAGTCATTGGCTGTCGAGATATCCAAACTAAAGATTGAACAGAGTTCTGGGAAGGCAAGGCTACCTAATACATTTGCTCCTAGAAATTCCAATCCATTCAGAAGAGAAAATGAACAATTGCAGATCGTTCAGAGGGGTAAAGAGGCCAGTGAAGAATAAAGAGTTAAGGATCCTTTCCAAAACGTAGTCATGGAGGAGGAAGAGTTTGATGAAGAGGATGAGATTCACTGTATGGAAGACAAAGATAGTGCTGCCTTTTTGACATTAGCTTCCTATGAAGAATCATTTCTCAGAGACCAGACCAGTCAAGAGTGGGATAGAGAAGTTATTCTATAGACTAAAGACCAGCAAAGATATAACTTGAGGTCAAGAATGAGTAATGTCAAAGAGATTCTTCCCAGAGAGTTGCCGTCCCCACAGAACAAAAAACTAGCAAACAAAAAAGACTGACAGCTAATCCCATCATCCTCAAAGCACTAGCTCAAGAGGTCGGAAGCCTTAACAAGTCCCCTTCCCCTTTCAACTTTGAATCAGAAGTCCAGAAGTTAAAAATATATGTACCTCTGATAGAATTTGTAAAGAGTGAGGTCTTTAGAAAGCCTATCCTTGATGCCCTTGAGCTGAAAGCCACACAAGCATCCAATGACTATGTGAATTTACAAGATGATAAATCAACAATTGTGCTTAGCCCAATGACTAAACCTACTGATGAAAATTCCCCATTAGTTTATGTCTCCTTGACCATTCATGACAAAATCCTCCACAGGTATCTATTAGACATAGGTGCCAGCCATAACCTGATGCCCAAAGCTGTCATGGAAGAGTTAGGCCTTGATATCACCAGACCTTATCATGACTTGTTCTCCTATGATTCGAGGAAGGTGAAGTGTTTGGGTTTAATCAAAGATTTGGCTATCACCCTAACTCAGCTGCCCATGAAGAGCATGATGATGGATATTGTAGTAGCAGATGTCCCCCCTAAGTTTGGCATGCTACTTTCTAGAGGGCGGAATAAGAGGTTCGGGGGAACATTAAAAAATGACTTATCTTATGCCATTGTCCCAGTTTTTGGAGGGGAAAGCAGAAGACTATATAGGGAAGCCCAACTAGCCTATATCATCAATGATGAGAAGAATCCCACTAATCATCCCATTTATGTTGTGGACACTGATTTTAGAGCATGTATTCTCTAAATCGAAGAATCCCATAGGGCCTCCGTGCAGCTCAAGAAACCAATAGGCCAGGCCATGGAAGAAGAAAGAACACAATCTTGGGAGATGTTCTTTTATGGAGCCTATTCAAAGGAAACTGTAGGAGCAAGAGTGGTGCTAGTGTCTCCAAAACAAGAAAGCACACATCTGTCTTTCAAAATGACTTTTCAGGTCACCAACAATATAGCAGAATATGAGGCTTTGATATTGGGCTTAAACACTGCCAAAGACATTGGGAATCAGAGACATAAAGGTGTTTGGAGATGTTGATCTCATCATTCAATAGGTGAACAAAACGTTCCAAGCAAGGAACCCAAGGCTGAAAGCATACAGAAATGAGGTATGGAGACCCAAATATGCTTTTGATAGTTTTTGTATCTCATATATCCCTAGAGTAAAAAATCAGCTTGTTGAGTCCATTGCTATGTTTGCTAGCATGTTCATCCATCCCATGCCCCCTAAATTGGTCTATGAAGTCCAGATAAGATATAAACCATCCTTGCCTGATAATGTCCAGCACTGGAAAGTATTTGAGGATGATGATGAAGTAAATAGGTTTCTGCAAGTCATTGATGAATTCTCTGAAATGCAAATTGATCAAGAGAATGAAACCTTGGAGGAATGTCCCCAGCCCCAACTAAAGAATAGAATTGGCCAAGACAGTATTGTACAGTTGCCTAGCAATCATATACCTAAAGGGCTAGTGCCTCTAGAGAAGTTGTTTGACCATAACGATGTGCCTCATAAGGCTGCCCAAAAGGAAAATCAGTCTGCTATCCATAGGCATAACATAGGGAGTCCAGATCATCCAAAGTATATAAATCTGTCCACCCATTTGTCTGCTGCCCAAAGTTTTGAGTACTGCACTTTAATGAAGTAATTTGCTGATGTCTTTGTCTGGGAATACAGTGACCTTAAAACTTATGACAAAAATATCATCTAGCATAAGATCCCATTAGAGAAAGACAACATTCCTTTCAAACATAAGCTAAGACCCATTAATCCTTTGCTCCTCCCTCTATTTGATAAAGAAATCAAGAAGTTGTTGGCTGCCAAAATCATAGTTCCTCTGAGGTATTCAAAATGGGTAGCCAACTTGTTAGTGGTGAGGAAGAAAAGTGGGGAGATCAGGTTGTGTGTTGATTTCAGGAACCTGAACAAATGCTCAAAGAAAGATAACTATCCCCTACCCAAGATGGAGCATTTAATACAGAAGGTCTCAGGAGCCAAGGTTATGTCTTTCCTGGATGGCTTTTCAGGGTATAATCAAGTTGTTGAACATCCAGATGACCAAGAAAAGACTGCATTCACCACTCCTTGGGGCACTTTTATGTACTCCAAGATGCCTTTTGGGCTGATGAATGCTAGAGCTACCTTTCAGAGAGCCATGGATATAGCATTTGTAGGAGAGAAGGATAAGTTTGTCCTTGTCTACCTGGATGACATAACATTATATTCCAGAAGCCATCAAGATCATTTGCAGCATTTGAAGAAAGTGTTTCTAAAGTGCAGAAGGTTTGGGATATCAGTGAATCCTAAAAAGTCACAATTTGCTTTAGAAGAGGGCAAACTGCTAGGACACATTGTTTCTGCTACAGGTGTCAAGATTGACCCAGAAAGAGTGAAAGCAGTATAGGCCTTGTCTATCCCAAGATCAAAAAAGGACATCCAATCCTTTATGGGCAAAATAAATTTTGTAAGGAGGTTTATTCCTAATTTTGTGGAACTGGTAAAACACATCACCTCCATGTTAAAAAAGGGATTAGAGATCAAGTGGATTGATGTAACAAGAAGATCTTTTGAAGCCATCAAGAGAGCTATTATGGAATCTCCCACTTTGATCAGCCCAGACTACAGCAAGGAGTTCCATATCTTCTCCTTTGCTTCCGGTGACACCCTTGCAACAGTCTTATTGCAGAAAGATGATGAAGGTTTAGAACATTCAGTGGCATTCTTCAGCAAAACATTAAGGGATGTTGAACTAAGGTATGATATTATCAAAAAACAGGCTTATGCTCTTATCAAGTCTTTAAAAGCTTTCCGAATCTACATTCTACACTCCAAGGTAATTGTATATGTGCCCCTGCTTCAGTAAAAGATGTCCTAACCTAGCCAGATGCTAATGGAAGAAGGGCTAAATGGATTGCAAAGCTAATTGAATTGAACATAGAATTGAAGCCCACCAAGCTTGTCAAGGGTTAGGGGCTTGCTCAACCGATGGCTGAAGAAAAATACAAAATGCTTGACATACACTACATGGGTACAAATTCAGAGGATGGACAGATAGAGGAAGCAATAATAGGACATAATCAATTGTTGGTTGAACATCTAGCTTCTTGTGAATGGTATTCTATAATAGCTCATTTTTTGCTAAAGTTAGAAGTTCCTCCAGACCTTAGTTCAAGCCAAGCTAGGACTATTAAGCTCAAGGTAACAAAGTTCTGTATTCATGAAAACTTGCTGTATTGGAAGGATCCATCTGTAATCCTTTTAAGATGTCTGGACAAAGAGCAATCTCTGGAGGTCATGCATTAGTTTCATTCCAGCATTTGTGGAGGACATCACTATTGGAAAACTACAGCCCACAAGATCCTAAGAGCTGGGTATTATTGGCCCACTCTGTTTTCTGATGCCTTTTCATCTGTGAGATCCTATGACAAATACCAGAGGTTTGAAGGAAAACAGCAGTTGAAGTCCTTACCCTTGAAGCCAATACATGCCATTGGCCCTTTCTAGCAACGTGGCTTGGATTTCATAGGGGAAATTAATCCACATTCCAGTGGCCAGCACAGATGGATCTTAGTAGCCACTGACTACTTCACTAAATGGATTAAGGCCATCCCTACTAGGAAAGCTGATCACCATGTGGTCATGAATTTCTTGACAGAAAACATTTTCACCAGGTTTGGCTGTCCACACAAATTGGTTATAGACAATGCAGCAGCCTTCAGGGAAAAAGAGTTGGTAGACATGTGTGACTCCATGGGCATTAAGCTAGTGCATTCCACCTCATATTGCCCTCAAGGTAATGGTCTAGCAGAATCATCCAACAAGAGCCTGATAAGGATAATAAAAATGCTGTTGGAAGACAACAAAAGGAACTGGGATTCCAATCTAAAGTTTACATTGTGGGCTGACAAGGTGACTACAAAGAAATACATAGGGAATTCTCTGTTCAAGCTGGTATATGGCACTGAGGCTGTATTCCCAATTCAGTTGACCCTCCCTGTGGCCAAGTTCTTGCAAAAAAAGTAGAATGAGGAAATTGACATGGCAAAGAGGATTAGTGACTTGGCTGAAGTACATCAGATCAAAGATCAGTTGATTGAAAAAGCTATAGCACATCAAAAGAGAATCAAGGAAGCCTTTGACAGAAAGGAAAAGATGGACAATTTTCAAGTTGGAGACTTGGTGCTTAAATGGGATGCACTGAAGGAAAAGAAAGGAAATCATGGGAAGTTTGATCCTTTGTGGACTGGACCTTTTGTCATTGCTCAGATCCAGGGGAGCAACACTTTCATGCTACAAAGTATGGAAGGAGAGACAACTTTTGAAGGCCCAGTTAATGGGCACTTTTTGAAGATTTATGTTTTTTAAGGCCTTTACTCCTTAGCATTGTAAATATGTTATTTTTACAAGTTTTAGTGTAGGCTTAATTAGACTCCATGCCCAATGGAACACTAGGAAATATTGTTGATCTTGTTTTTGTGTGAAAGGCAATGGTCTATGGTTCTTGAAACCTCACATGGATGATTTCATCCCCAAAAGGAGCCAATGTTAGTGCTTCTATGCAACGATGACTTTCTAATGTCAAGGGAAAGCTCAACCTGATTGGCGATGTCTTCAAAGGGGCCCCTCATGGGTCATTTTCCCTTTTCCTTCTACCTTGCTTACTCTCCACCACCTTCGTTTCCCTATTCGCCTCCTAAACCCGACAAAGTAACCCCATTCTTGACCTTAACCCCAAGTGTAAAACCCCAAATAAACCATAAAACCATACCCATATGCCCTGTGCGCTCATAAAACCCTCATTGCATCCTCACAATTGATCTTCCCTGCCGATCCAATGGCTCCCGTCGCACCTGATAAAGGCGACCCAATCTACCACTCTCCACCGTCAGATCATCTCCACTAAGATCTGACAGTCTTCACTCTCATTGCACCCGCAATTTGATCGAGCGATAGGGCGTGATGAGAGCAGTTTCTCTCTCTCATTCGCTGCTACGTGTCGATCACTGAGTGGAATCGCTCGATCCCGGTATTTATTGCTTAGTGCTCGAAAGTAGTGCGATGAAAACCTTTACCACCTGACCAAACGGCCCCGCCCGTTAAACATCTATGTAGTTTCGTCGCCTGATGACCATCTGATCCATCTGCTGAAGATCCAATGGCTCCAACCCACCCCGCTCTCACCTTGGCTGATAGCCTCCATCAAAGCCATCTCTGCCGTTTATTTCTCGATCTGACGGTCATTCTTCTCGGTCACCCAAATCGTTCACCTACCCATGCATTCCACGTCCTGGACCATTTTGTTTTCCAGAAGAAGGAGATGACCAACTCCACCATCATCATTCACAGTCAGACCCCCAACAACCATATTTAACAGTAAGCATGGCCGAAATGAGAAAAGGACAAGCACAACTTTGTAACTGAATTTATCAGTCATGGACACCACCAGTATGAGCGCTCCAACAACCTAAAAGAACAACACATCACCTGAACAGATCGGATTCACCCACTGAAGCAAGCAAACACGTTCAGAGATTCCATTGGGCAGTTAAATGCAATTGGTGGTCAATTATGACCCCTCCATACCTGAACGACCGAGTGCCCTAGTATTGTAAACTTATAAATATCCAGAAGTAAGAGGTAATCAAGGTTGGAATTTTATGTAAGGTTCAACTTCTGGAGGCTGTAGACATTTTGTCACTTGCAGTGTCTCATCTTCATTTTAAGCTAATACAAGCTTATTTTGCTGTTAACTTCTCACTGTCCACTTTCTTCTTGTTCTAAGCTTGTGCCTGATATGTTGTGTTCTTGAGATCTTGGTGTTTAACACTAGATAAATTTCATCTTATCTCTGTGTTAAAGTATTGTTTGCATCACTGAATAGGTTAATCAGGTTTCTTTCTATCTAATGCAAGAGAGTTGTCATCCTGTCTTTGCATTAATAGATTAGATTTACAGGTTTCTTTACTAGTTGCAGCTGGCCATCACATGGTCTTGTGCATATGCTAGTGTGGTTAGTATTCCCCATATTCACCTTATATCTAAATTGTGAGCATTGGTGGTATAAAGCCTTGTAGTTTGAGGGTATTCATGCATGTCTGGAGTGAAATTAAGAGAAAAAAATAAAAATTTTAGGTGAAAATCTCCTTTGAGGTACGTCATATTGGCTCATTGATTGAAAACCTCCATAAGGTGTTCAATGGGTTGGGAAAAAAGAAAAAAAAAAGAGAAAAAAGAAAGGATCCAAGGTGAAAACCTCATTTAAGGCGCCTAGGTAGACCTACTAGTTGAAAACCTCATTAAGGCAACTAGTAGGCCTAGAAAAGAAGAGAAAGGAAAGAAATAAAAAAATCCTTGTTCCATATATCTCTTTGATGAATGTAGGTGCTCTCATACATCTACAAGGAACAACAACAAGTTGCCACCAAAGAAAGAAAAAATAGGTCAAACCTAGTCAAAATAAGTCAAAATTTGACTTTCTCCTCCTTTGCTCAAATGCTCCAACAAGGCCAAGGCCATGCCAATTCATCACCATCATCTATTTCCAACATCCACCCATCATTCTCGAGCTTTTCCCATTCAGTTTGCTTGTTGCCCTAAAAAACTATAGGAAGACTCTGTTTTACTACAGGAAACAAAAATACATAGAGCATAAAATTATTTTTTCCATAACTTGAAAACCATGAATCCATTTGCCAATATATTTTAGAGGGAGATGCATATGGATGATGGTAACATGCTCAAGAAATTTCAGCAAATTCTAGTGAACAATTTTCAAGAAATCAACCTCCATCACCTACATCCATTTTTGCATTTTCTCAATATCTGTGCATCCATTTGAAAAGATTTTTCATGGGGAGATGCATATGGATGATGGTAACCTGACCAAGAAATTTTATCAAAATTCCAATACACGGTTTCCAAGAAATCAGACTCCATCACCTTCATCCATTTTTAGTTTTTCTCGAGATTTGTGCATCCATTGACCAATTTTATTTTTATTTTATTTTTATGATGGCAACATGCGCAGAAAGTTTCAAGTCAATCCATTTTCCTGTTTGGGAGATATAGACAAAACAAGTCTTCTACAAGAGGCTATCCTGAATTACTATAGGAGTTTCCTGTAGTACTACAAGAAGTTTCGAAAATCTACTGGAAAGATAGTTCGATGGAAAAATTATGATGTAGGTATGTTTTGGGATAGGAAAAAAGGACATTGAATTCACCACATCTCAACCAAAACCTAACATGACCATGTCACTCTATGGAAAACCTTCTAGTCATTCCAATACCTATTTACCCTCCAACAGAGAAAGGACACAAAAATTAAAAAAAAAGGGCAGCTACAACAACCTATTTGGAAGTAATAACATGCTCTAGGCTTTACTTTCAGCACCATGATTGAAAGAGGATAAGCATAACTACAGTCACAATGAAACTCCTCCAGAGCTCAGCAGCAATAGAGGAAGCCATCACCTGCACATCAACAAGAAGACAACCCATCAACAAAATAAGATCAACAAAAAAGAAAAAGGCAATCAAGAAGACGTACCTGAGTCATGAGAAGCACAAAAACATCAACTCAGCAACAGCATGCATGTCTCTCCAACAACCATTAGGTAGGTACATGTATGCAATATTCTTAACCTCTTCTCTTGAGCATATTATAGTTAGAAATTTGTTGTCATTGCATGAGAGGTGATGTTTTATAAGCTAAGGATGGGTTAGCAGTGTCAACCACCTTCAACTAGTTAATTGCAGCTCACTCCTTCACTCATGCAATGTTGAAAATTCAAATTATGGAGGGTGATGATTTCAAGCAATGAGGACAATAATTAAAAAAATATTTTTTGTAAAGGCCAAGTCACCACAACACTCCAAGCCCTCCATCCACTTCATATACATTATCTATCCATCATTCATCTATCCCATTTCATAATTTCAAGAAAAAATCCTATCTCACCCTAAAAATTTCTTGAAAAAATAAACAAAGCATCCTCTCCATTTTCACAAACCTACATCCTTTCTCATCACTCCCATACAGTTAGAAGACTTTGAAGGAAGAAGGAATGACTACTACAGGAAGGCATAATGCTACTAAAAGAAGGAAGAAAGAAAAAATTGTGCTAAAAGCCAAAATGATAGTGCCTAAGAGAGACCTAATCAAAACAGAGAATTCCAAGGCCATTAGGAAATCACCTAGGCCACAAAAGAGAAGAAGAAGGTAACAAAAAGAAATAAGGCATTCACCATCAAAATAGAACTCAAACTATAGTGATAAAAAGAGGTTTTCCAAGAGGTCTCCAAATCTCTTTTTAGCTTTTTTCCAAGGCCTAAAAATGGGAGAAAGACATGGGAGTCAAGTTGAGAGCCTATCCTAGGCTCAGACTATCATTTATGCTCAAAAAAGGTTTCTTGTAGTTTTGACATGAATTACTACATGATGTCCTAGTTCTCATCTAAAGACATTTTGAAGGTTTCAGAGGTTTCCAAAAGGTGGAACAAGGTAGCAGAAGGTTGATAAGGATGTGGAAGACCTTGCCAGACTGAAAAATATTCAATAACCATCTTGAATAAGGGGAAGAAGGCAAACTAATGGTCTCAAGGAACAAGGATTTTTCTTTGCACAAATATGTTTTTGGGCTTGTCCCTGCAGAAATTACAGATAGGATTCTTAATGCACAAGAGAGAGGCCACCAGGGCCATGAATGAGGCACAATTCGGTCACTAAGTTGCTCAAAGGATGAGCAACACTTTCAGCAGGGGGTATGATGGGCCTCTAAATTAGACATAAATTAAGGCCCATGCCTCTATAATAAACATAAATTAAGGCCTATGACCATCCTTCAGCACATTAAACTTCTCTTTTTGCATTAGATAATGTATTTTTAACCTTAACATATTCATTAGGAAGGTTTATGAATAATTGAATATTTGTGATTAATATTATTTATTTTTGTGGAATATTATGAGAATATTGGATAGATTCTCAAATCTAGATTTCTAGAACTCCTTTGTGGCAAAGAATAGTAAATTTCTGCTATTTTAAGAGCATGCTAACGAGCTTCAGTCGAGTCGGTTCTGCTTGCATTAGATTACACAAACATTATACTTCATAAAAAAAATTACCCCATTGCATTTGCACTTGATTAGGTTAGGAATTTTATATATTTCCTAGCTCACTAATTCTCGAATTTCTAGATTTTCTACTAGTAATTTTCTGCTATTTTTTAGCACGGGTTAACAGAGGTATTTTTGAGTGATTCCACTTAGAATGGAGATCTAAGACATTCTAGTCAATAATTTTTTGTATCCCAACCAATTTGGATTTGATTTTCTAGGTCATTCAATGAATTATAATTTCATATAGTAAATATGTAACATCCTGTAGGAGAACTAGGGGATCCTGTAGGAGAACTACTACATCTTGTAGGAAATCCTGTAGTGGCCTGTTTTGAGCCCGAATTGAGAAAAATCAACATTGAAACTGGGATTAGGCCCCTACTTGAACTCCAAGACATCAAAATCATTGTACCCCACTTCCTCCACACCTGTCTCCCTGCCAAAGATGAAGGAAAGATTAGCATTTGCATTTATAAAGCAAAAAGATTAAAAAAATGAGTTATTTTATATTTACACATGCACACAACAGTTAGTACTCTCTAGATCATATTTCATGCTTAGATTAGTTAAAACATCACATGTGACAAATAGGGTTAAAATAGGGTTCTTTTGCAAGAAAACTGTGTTAATAAGTAGATAGAGGATTTCATGTTACTTTACAAGCATTTTTAAATTCAGTCTTTCAATCCTGCTAATAGCAACATTTCTTTTCTTTTATGACAAGAAAGGAAGGACACATTGTATGTTGCACATATAGTGCCGATACCTTTTAAGTTTGTATGAACCTCGGGTTGATAATTAAAGTCGGTATCCTTGGGAGTTGCATCATTCGTGTTGCAATACCAAGGCTCATCACAACCCATTCAATCGAAGCCATGTCATCTGCCTTAATTTATTTTCATGAGAGACTAAGGGCCATGACCATTTTGATGCCCCACAATTAATCCGTGAGACAATTTTATTGTTTATAGGCTTTATCAGAGAATTCCGACTATAAAGTAACTCTAGATATGGCTTAATAGTTGAATATATAACATAGGCCAAACTGACTGTTGACTCATTCACACTTAGAAATTCCCATAGAGTTAAGCACCCTGCACTTTTTATCACATGCTTTAACAACCTCCTTTTTAATCCCCATAGCTCCTGTTTTTTTTTTAAATAAGCCTAAAACCCTTGGACACTTAATACATAAAACCTTCACAAAAATGACTCTTAGTGTGATTTTCAATGTAGGTCTAGAGGTCAATATTTGGCCCACTTTTCTTGTTATGTCTAGAATTTTCCCTAACTAGTCAACGACCTGACTCACTAGAGGCCTGACTAGGCCGGGGTTGGGGCTCAACTTCCATTTTATTTTTATTTTCGTAAAAAACCAAATCTACTCGAAAACTTCACCAAACTGACCCCCTATCGTGAACATCGAGATCCTCCCACATCATCTGGCTACATCATGTTGAGGTCATCGAGGCTATGTGGTGCCTCTTGAGTGGTGACATGTGTCACCCAAATTTGGCCCACTTGGTCACTTGAAAAATATCGAAAACACATGCTATGTGTCCTCCTCCCATGTTTCCACATCATCCTGTGATGACATCATTAAGACCATGATCCAGGTGGATATTGGTGGCCACTCACCTATTCCACTTGGATCCCCATTGATGTTTCTTTTAAGTTTCCTTAAATGTAGCATAACTTACTATTTTTGGTAGTTTTCAGGTCCTAAACTTCCGGAGCCATTTTGAGGGACTAAAAGATGTTTTTAGGGAAAACAAAGAGACCAAAAGAATCCAAAATTAATTGATTAGTTTGTGTTTGGCCTCCTCTTTGAGATGTTCAAAACAATGTATTATGATAGTGAAACAGAGATCATAAGCCAAGGTTACGACCCCGGGAAGTTGATGTACCAATTTACCCAAACAGGGCCCACAGTTTTGGCGCTTCATCTCCTAGGGTTAGGTTTTTGGATGTTTAGGGTTTTCCATTGTTTCTCAATAATAAATAGGCCTTTGAGCCTTATTGTAACACATTTCAAAGGATGTAGTCACCACATCGCTTCTCAAAGATAAGCTACCATTGCCCGAGCTAGTTTATTTTTATTTATGTATGTAAGCATATTTCAGTTCTTTGATATTAATGAAATGAAGTTTTATTTTTGTTGCATCTCTCTGTATATGGGTATTTTTGTATTTTGTTACATTCCTACATAATTTTGGATTAGTGGTATCAGATCGGTCTACTCTTTCTCTATTTTCTTTGCATGTCCCCAACGAGGTCAGGGTATAAGGAGTTAGGGCTCGATCGGGTTGAACCTTTGCAAGACCAACCTCACAAATATGACGACCTCCTGTTGAGCCTCAAACCTGCACCTTCCTATACACCCTCTCAGCCTTCTTTCTCCACTCACTTCATCCACCCAGTTGTTAAATCATTGCATTATAGTCTAAAAAGGACTTTTTATATGGTTTTCTGACTATGCTTATGACTGTTGTTTGGTTTAGTTTTTTTGTTCATGCAGCTGCGAAAACTTTTCAGTTTCTGCAGCCAGCACAGGTTTCCGCAGCCAGCACAGGATTCTGCAGCTATTTTGTTAAAAGTTGTGCTACAAGTGTCCTATGAAGAAACGAGCTACATGGGCAAGCTCCAGGTGACAGATACATGGAACGTGTCCCTTCAAATCAGCCAAATCATCCATGGAAGGCCACGGTCAACGAAGGTCAAAGACAAGGCCAACCAAAGGGTTTAGTGGTGGCACATCACTGTTTTGAGCACATGAATGTTACGTGGCACAATCCTCAGCTCACGAAGGCACTAGCATACCTGGAGATCATTCCCGAGACCTGAATCCAACAGCTACCACTCCGAAGATTTAATAGACACGATGACAGTTACACTAGATCTCGGCTGAAGGGATCTACGTGTCTTTAGCAACACAGTTAATTGCGTAGGAGTCTGTTAATTAGCTTTAGCATTTTAGCATTATAAATAACGCGTCGATGAACGTTGTAAAGAAGTTTTTTGGGGGAGATGTGAATTCTGAACTGTTTATGTGAATTCTGAACTGCTAGTTATCACCCCACTGTTTTTATATGTTGACGTTTTAATACATGAGAAGACTTTTCTGAGTTCATCCGTGTGACTACTTGTTGACTGGCTGAAGTGGCAGAGGGCCCCTACGCGCTGAAGCCTTGTAAAGTTTCCATTTAGTTTTATTATGTTTTTGTTTTTATCATTAGCTTGTACATAATATACTGTTTGATGTTTCTGCTGTTTATATTTTCACCTTTGTTTTCTTATAGCTGTCAACTGATCAATGCTTTTTTGTAGGTTTTCTTAGGTAGCCCAGGAAAATTTTCATCTTTTTGATAACTTTTGGCATATGAGATCATCTTGTCCTTCCTGCTAACTTTCATTTTCTGAAGTTTAATTTCAGCATTGTCCTTTCCAAGTTGTAATTTTCTTATTTATTTTTATGTTATTTAGATATCATACTGATCATCAGTTTATGGTTTCTTTCTATAGTCAAGTGACTCTATTAGCAAGAAATCAGAATATTATGAATTGTAGTGTGATTTAGTTATCATATTTCTTAAACTTACTCATGGTTGCTTTCCATAAGGTAGATTGAGCTGAATGGTAAAGGACCAGAAGAGTTCAAGTAGTGTGATTAGTTTCTTTTATGCAATTTAATTTCTTGCCATTTAGATATCATATTGCTTGACTTGTTCATGTTACTTCCCACAAGGTAAATTGAGCTGAAGGGTAAAGGATTTGAAGAGTTCAATTAGTGTGATTAGTTTCTTTTATGCAATTTAATTTCTTTCCATTTAGATATCATATTGCTTGACTTGTTCATGATTACTCCCGCAAGGTAGATTGAGCCGAAGGGTAAAGGATTTGAAAAGTTAAAGTAGTGTGAATTAGTTGCTTTGCTTTAAGTTTGAGTTGTTTTTAGTCTTTACTTTCTTTTCATTTCAGCAGCAAGGATACTGGGCCATTTTCATTAGTTCACTATTTGATGCATTTATTTTCTCTTAAGAATTGATTTCATTTTAGTTATTGTAAAGCTTTCCTTTGAGCACTTTCAAGTTTAGAAATCATCACCGTCTACACTCCATACTTCACTTTCATTCTCACCATCACACATTAA
>APFE030226512.1:103838-123917 GCA_000404065.3 Pinus taeda | reverse complement strand
GGAAACAAAATACAGTAGCTGATTTCTTGTCTAGAATCCAAAATACTAACGAAGATTCTCCTATAGAGGATAAGTTTCCAGATGAATATTTATTTGCAGTAAATACTAAGACTCCTTGTATGCAGATATTGCTAACTATTTGGTTACAGGGAAGCTACCTCCACACTTATTTCCTAACGAGAAAAGGAAAATTATTCGGGAGAGTTCAAATTATTCATGGATTTCTAATGAATTGTTTAAAACAGGGCTAGATTGTGTGATCAGAAGATGTGTTCGGGAAGATGAAATACCTGACATCCTCAAGGCATGTCATGATGAACCATGCGGTGGACACTTTTCTAACAAGAGGATGGCCTATAAAATCCTTTCTTTAGGATATTATTGGCCTTCTCTCTTCAAAGATGCAAAACAATATGTCAGAATGTGTGACAGCTGCCAGAGAGTTGGGAGACCGACTCTTTCAAATGAAATGCCATTACAGCCACAGGTACTCATCGAACCCTTTGAAAAATGGGCTTTAGATTTCATTGCACCAATTAATCCACCATCTAGACAAAAGAAATATATATTGGTTTGCACTGATTATGTCACTAAATGGGTAGAAGCCAAGGCATTTCCTTCTGCCACTGAAAATTCAGTTGTTCAATTTCTTTTTGAGGATATTTTTACTCGTTTGGGTGTCCAAAGAGAAATTGTGACAGATCAGGGAAGTAAATTCACATCTAACTTGATGGAGAAGCTGATGGAAGAATACAAATTCAAGCACAGAAAATCTACTCCTTACCATCCTCAAGCAAATGGCCAAGTGGAATCTACAAACAAAGTTCTTGAGAGCATCATCACCAAAACTGTTCATCTTCACAGAAGAGATTGGGCAGAAAGGCTTCCTGAAGCCTTAGAACACAACAGGACATTCTCCCTATGAACTTGTTTATGGGAAAGAAGTCCTGCTCCCCATTGAGTTTCAAGTCAAGACCTTCAAGATGGCAGTCCAATTGGGGATGAATCTATCAGAAGCCCAAAAGCACAGAATGGAGCAGCTGAATGAGCTAGATGAGATCAGACAAGATGCAATTCTAAGGACTGAAATAGTTCAACATCAAAGAGATAAGTGGCATGACAGATATATTAAAGAAAGAAAGTTTCAAGAGGGAGATTGGGCTTTACTGTTTGATTCCAAGTTTAAAGACTTCAAAGGAAAGTTTCAGACTCATTGGCTTGGGCCATATAAGATTGATAAAGTCTTTAACAATGGAGCAGTAAGAATCAAGACCATTGATGAATTCCAAACTCCTCTTATTGTGAATGGCCACCTATTGAAAATTTATCATAAGCCACTTTCCAAAGAGGAGTTTGTCAAAATGTTCCAAGAGAATTCTACAATAAGGCTGGTGGAGAAGAATCCTTCTCCCCCATCAGCCTAATCTTTGTTTCTTTTAGCTTTTGAAAAAAAAAATAAAAAAATGTGTATAAGCCTGAAAACCAATCATAGATTGGCAGTCTTATACATAAAATATAGAGTGAAAATCAGGGACACCTGACATTCTATATTTTCCAAAAAAAAAAACAAAAATCTCCTCTCCGTTTCTTTCCATCTTCACTTCATCTCACTCACCCATTTCATTTCACCTCCCTCTCATTCTCATCTCCATTTCACTTGATTCCACTCCATTTTCACTTCATTCTCATTCCATTTCATTCATCAATAAAAGTCCCCCTTCAGGACTATTTTCATTTAGTTGGTTTTCCTCTAGTTATCTTTGTGCAGTTCAGGGGGTGCCGTCTCAATTTTCGCAGCTGGGAACCGTTTCCGCAGCCAGAAGCAGTTTCCGCAGCCAGAAATGATTTCCGCAGCCATCATCACTCTGCTTTCAAAAATACAATCAACTGTTAGTGCCAAAATCATGAAATGCAGGTGTAATTGAGCTAAAGACATGGGCCATCTCCAAGATATCAAAGAAGAGCAACTCGTTAGAAACCTTGAGCAAGAATTGACAAAGTTTCCAAAGGTATGATCAAAAACCTTTATCAAATAACACTTCAAGTCATAATTACAGATAGTTATTAAACCATAACCGGTTCTCCTATGTGCAATGATTTAATATATTAGCCCATTATCATTCTTATTCCACAATATCACTCCACACACCTCACATTCATTTCCCTAACGGTCTTATGATTACTCCGAGTTCAAACTCAAGAATGACTGCACTTCTATTTATTACCCGTACTCTTGAGACATGACCTATTGTGCTATGGCTCTTCTCAGTCGTAATTTCCGCAGCCGTCTGTTGAGACGTGTAAAATCTCATACACAGTCATCCGATTCGAAAGAATCCTGTCGTTACTCCACTCGCTTATCACTTCACTTATACCATACTCCTCGCATACTTCCACATTTCATTTTATGAACTCATTTACCACTGCTCACCCACTGTTCTTCCTGTAATTCGGGTATTTCTCTATTTCCGACTGCAGTCACTACAGTTTGCTCTAAACCTCGATTGCAGCCACTGCAGTCATCCTAAACCCCGATTGCAGTCACTACAGTCTATCCTAAAAACCCTGTAACAGAGCTATTTTTCCTTAACCCTCACACGCAGAAGAACTCTCAGTGGGATTTAAAACAAGGATGGGAAAATTGCTGAGAGCCGAGCCGGAAGGACCGAAATACTTGGAGGTTTATCCTCAAGTCAAGGAATTGCTGAAGAAAGTCAGATGGCTACGATTTATCCAAAATTTTAAGGGTTATAACAAGGAGGTGACCAAAACTTTTGCGAGGTCATTTAATGGACAAACAGTGGAGGTTGGAGACTTGAAATTCACAGTGACCGAGGCCTACTTCAAGAAGGTGAAAGGTGGTTTAAAAATAGAAGTGTGGACGATCAAATATGGAGAACCATGCTACAAAACCAAGGTATGGATACCACTGTATTTACAAGAGGCATCCCTATTCATGTATTAAAAGAGGAATGGTCTAGTCTACTGTTAGTCATCCAGAAATTTATCACGTGTGAAGGTCGTTTTGGCTCTATGTATATGTATCATGTCAGGCTGATGATGAATTTCATAGATGATCACACTCTTAATTTGCCTCATTTTCTGCTATCAAGTTTGAGAAAGATGAGTTTCACAGTTCAAAAACATGTAGGCAATATTGAACCTCATCTTTACCATCATGGGCTCATAAAAATTCTTATTGAGGATCAGTTGAAGAAAACTAAGGATACATGGGAGCAATTTTTAACAAGAAACTACTTCCAAGAGCCGTTTGAGGCCTCTAGAAGTAGTCCACCAAAAATCCCAAGGAAAAGTAGGAGGAAAGAGAAAAATTTTGCAGTCCAAGACTCCCCTACAAAAGAAATTCAAGAAACTGTCCAAAAAGAGGAAGAAGACCAAGTTAAAAGTAAGAAACAGAAGAAAGAAAAAGGCAAAAGAACCATTCAAGAGATCTATCCATCCCCTAAGCAATCCATAGAAGAAGATTATCAGCCTCTGTTAGAAAGACTAATAGATCTTCAAGTTGCTGCCATAGCCAAGAAAAAGAAAAAAGGAAAACAGAGTGCACAAAAGAAGAGTATTAGTTCATCCTTGAGAAGGAGCTCTAGGCTAAAAGGGAAGTGGAAGAAAACAAAATAAAATTGGTCTCACTTTATTGATTTAAGTGAAGAGGCACTTGAGAAATCTCCAGCTCAGCCAAGCCTTGAATCAAGTCCTCCACGTGAGGAAAGCCCTTTTTGGCCGGAAAGAGAGAGCAGTCCTCCTCCACCAGATTTTGAGTTTAGGCAGAGAAAGACACCTGAGGTAGATCCTAGTCAGCAAGAGGTATATAACTACCTGGAATCCTTAGAACAATCAGTTGCAGGACCAAGTACCTCTCTGCCACTGGATGCACAAGTTCAGTCTTTGAAACAGGAAGTATTTGAGCTAGAAGTCCTAAATAGACATATCATACAGGAAAATGAAGCACTTAAAGAGCAGAGTAAGGTAGACAAGATTGTCCATGATAACACTATGCTTCATTTAGGACTGTGGCAAAAGAAAAACAGAAGACTGAATAAGAAATGCAAAAAGTTAAGCAGAGCATTGATTAACCTCAAGTTCAAATGTCCAGTCAAAAAGCCAAGGATGATGATGATGATAGCATCAAAGAAGAAGAAAAGAGGGCTAGATGTCCTTGCAGAAGCCTCAGAACATGTGAATTAGAGGGAAATAATTCAATTTTGGTTGCATGAGGACATGCAACACCTTCATAGTGGGGGTATGTTAAGCCTCAAACCTGCACCTTCCTATACACCCTCTCAGCCTTCTTTCTCCACTTACTTCATCCACCCAGTTGTTAAATCATTGCATTATAGTCTAAAAAGGACTTTTTATATGGTTTTCTAACTATGCTTATGACTGTTCTTTGGTTTAGATTTTTTTGTTCATGCAGCTGCGAAAACTTGTCAGTTTCCGCAGCCAGCAAAGATTTCCGCAGCCAGCATAGGATTCCGCAGCTATTTTGTTAACAACTGTGCTACAGGTGTCCTATGAAGAAGCGAGCTACATGGGCAAGCTCCAGGTGACGATTACATGGAACGTGTCCCTTTAAATCAGCCAAATCATCCATGGAAGGTCACGGTCAACGAAGGTCAAAGACAAGGCCAACCAAAGAGTTCAGCGGTGGCACGTCTCTGTTTTGAGCATGTGAATGTTACGTGGCATAGTCCTTAGCTCACGAAGACACCAGCACACCTGGTGATCATTCCCGAGACCTGAATCCAATAGCTACCACTACAAAGATTTAATAGACATGATGACAGTTACACTAGATCTCGGCTGAAGGGAACTACGTGTCTTTAGCAACACAGTTAATAGCATAGGAGTTTGTTAATTAACTTTAGAATTTTGGAATTATAAATAACACGTCGATGAACGCTGTAAAGGAGCTTTTTGGGGATATGTGAATTCTGAACGGTTTGTATATGTGAATTCCGAATTGCTAGTTATCACCCCATTGTTTTATATGTTGTTGTTTTAAATATATGAGAAGACTTTTCTGAGTTCATTCGTGTGACTACTTGTTCACTGGCTGAAGTGGCAGAGGGCCCCTGCGCGCTGAAGCCTTGTAAAGTTTCCCTTTAGTTTTATTATGTTTTTGTTTTTATCATTAGTTTGTACATAACACATTGCTATATGTTTCTTAACTCACTGTTGTTTATATTTTGACCTCTGTTTTCTTATAGCTGTCAACTGATCAGTGCTTTTCTGCAGGTTTTCTTGGTAGCCCGGGCAAATTTTCATCTTTTTGATAACTATTGGCATATGAGATCATCTTGTCCTTCCTGCTAACTTTCATTTTCTGAAGTTTAATTTCAGCACTTTTCTTTCCAAGTTGTGATTTGCTTATTTATTTTTCTATTATTTAGATATCATACTGCTCACCAGTTTATGGTTTCTTTCTATAGTCAAGTGACTCTATTAGCAAGAAATCAGAATATTACTAACTGTAGTGTGATTTAGTTATCATATTGCTTAAACTTATTCATGGTTGCTTTCCACAAGGTAGATTGAGCTGAATGGTAAAGGACTAGAAGAGTTCAAGTAGTGTGACTAGTTTCTTTTGTGCAATTTAATTTCTTGCCATTTAGATATCATATTGCTTGACTTGTTCACGGTTTCTTTCCACAAGGTAGATTGAGCTAAATGGTAAAGGACCAGAAGAGTTCAAGTAGTGTGACTAGTTTCTTTTATGCAATTTAATTTCTTTCCTTTTAGATATCATATTACTTGACTTGTTCATGATTGCTTCCCACAAGGTAGATTGAGCTAAAGGGTAAAGGATCTGAAGAGTATAAGTAGTGTGAATTAGTTGCTTCACTTTAAGTTTGAGTTGCTTTTAGTTTTTACTTTCTTTTCATTCAACAGCAAGGATACTGGGCCATTATCATTAGTTCACTGTTTGATGCATTTATTTCCTCTTAAGAATTGATTTCATTTTAGTTATTTTAAAGCTTTCTTTTGAGCACTTTCAAGTTGAGAAAATCACTGTAGAAACCATCACCGTCTACACTCCATACTTCACTTTCATCCTCGCCATCACACATTAGGGAAAGATAAATCCAAAAACGAACTAAAAAAACTCAAAAACGACAAAAGACTAAGGAAATGGTTATCTAGTACATATAGTACACTTCACTTCGTCAGTTTACGAACCCCGAGTTGACATTTTAAATAGCAATTTAGATCACACTAAATTGACCAAACAGTTGGACACCTAGGATATCAAAAGATGATCACTGCACTTCGAAAATAATATTATTGTTTGGGTATGAAGAAAGACATGGCTGGTTACTTGGCACAACATCTAGAATGTCAGCAAATTAAAGTAGAACACCAACATCCTACGGGTTTATTACAACCATTACCCATCCTAGAATGGAAGTGAAAAACCATCTCTATGGACTTTATAACAGGTTTGCCTAAGTCAAAGAAAAATAATGACTCCATCATGGTGGTTGTGGACAAGCTAAGTAAGTCAACACATTTTATATCGGTGCAATCTACATACAAAGCTGTGCAGATCGCCCATGTATTCATGCAAAATATATTTAAGCTGCATGGGTTACCAAAGACAATAATTTTAGACCGTGATGTAAAGTTTACATCGGTCTTTTGGAAGACATTGTTTGAAGAATTGGGAACTCAGTTGAACATTAGCACGGCTTATCACCCTCAAACTGACAGGCAAACTGAACGGGTGAACCAAGTGGTGGAAGATATGTTAAGGGCATATGTGATGAAAGAAGCAACCAAGTGGGAGGACTATCTTCATTTAGTTGAGTTCTCATACAATAATGGCTACCACACATCATTGCGGATGAGCCCTTTTGAAGTACTGTATGGGCGGAAGTGTTGCACCCCCTCAAGGTGGAGTGGACCGAAAGATAGATTGATATTAGGTCCTGAAATGCATAAGGAGATGGAGGAACTGGTTAAAAAGGTGCGCTCTAATCTGAAGGCAGCTCGGGATAGACAAAAGAACTTCGCTAACTAGAAAAGGAGGTTTAAGGAGTATTAGGTCGGTGAACATGTGTATGTGAGGATTAGAGCAAAAAATAGCAATTACAGTGGAGCGGGTGCACTAAGTTGGCACCTCGATACTGTGGACCATTCCAAATCTTATCAAGAATTGGGTTGGTGGTTTACCAGCTTGCTTTGCCTAGTCACATACGAGTCCACAATGTCTTTCATATGTCGATGTTAAAAAAATATGTTTATGATCCTAAACATGTGATAATTGGCAGGATATTCAGGTAAGAATTATCTCCGATAGATCAATCTAAATGTTTTCTCTTAAAGGAAAACTGACTCAGGATGTTGCATGTTGTAGGTAGAACCGGAAGGAGAAATATGAGTCGAACCACTAAGCATCCTAGACTAGAGAGAAGTCACATTGCGGAAGTGCGATATTACCCAAGTTAAAGTGTGGCGGCAGCACTTTGGGCCTGATGAGGCCACTTGGGAGGATGAAGAACTCATGAAACAGACTTACCCAGGGCTGTTTATAGCCGAAGGAAATCGAGACGATGTCTAATTTCAGGAGGGGGAGATGTCATAACCCAGACTATTGTAATATTTTATTTACCACAGTTAATGGAAAAAGAATATTATCTGTTATATAAGTTTATATTTTTTTTCAGTAAATGGAGAAAAAAAAATGATCTCCTAGTAACAGGGATATCATGTAACTTCTAAGGAGAGAAATTAAGACATAGATAAAAAAAAAATAGTTGCAAAACCCTAACCACCCTTTCCCCCCAACTGTGGAATGGTTTCCAGGAAAAGGGGGGGGAAGAGAAAAAAAAGGGGACTGTGCTGTAGAGGACAGGCAGTAGGAAAGGGGAAGGGCTTACCATGTCTGGTGAGGATCAGATGGTAAGGGCGCAGAGCATGTGCAACTAGCAAAGACGGTAGTCTTTGAGCAAGCTAGGGGGGACACTGGTCTCGAAAGACAATCTCATGGTCAGGTGGATGACTAGCTGCAGAGAGCAGGGTGAACTTATTTAGGAAACAAAAAAAGGAAGTGCACTTACGGAAGACGACACAGGTATGTGACCCTGACTTGATCCAAAAGGAAAAAAATGTTTAATTTCTGTAGGTTGCAGTTCTCTAGAGTAGTGTGAAAGGGTACAAAAGAAAATAGGGAGGTCGGGTAGTTTTTTTTACATAAAATTGTTATCCATGTAGTAGTGGCAATACATTATCATGAAGAGGGTCAAACCTAGAATCTGCACAGTAACCGTCTCGTTTTAGACAAATTTTCTCCTCTCAGATTTGAAACTAAAATATACTAGTAATTGGGTGTTAACAGTATTTGGTAAGGGCAGTCAAAATGAATTTGTTGAGAAGAATTATACCTCATATAATAACCAGTTTCAAGAGATAGAGAATGAAAGAAAATGAAACCCTTAGACAGACAATGAAAATTAGGATAGCCGCTCAAGGGTACATTAAGTAACCAAATGTGAAAACACTGTGCAAAGTGTAGACCGACCAGAATAAAGAGGAGTGTGCAGCATTGATTAAAGGCCAGTGTTATCCTCTAGTGACTTAAAAAACTTTGGACTGAGCCTATTTTTCTTTTTAACAGACATATACATATATAAGTAGAAAAACCATCATTTTCCTTGCCGCAAAGTTGTTTCTACCATGAAAAATAATCACCAATCTAAAAAAAAAGACTATTACAGGTTGTGTTTTGGGGTGCCGTAACAATGTTTTTTCCCCTGTATTAAGGGAATGCTAAAAAATAGTATGGCACGGCAGGAGACCGCTCTATGAGCAATATCAAATGGCGGAAAGACCTAAAGAAAAATTAGGTATCAAGCAAGAAGGAGCAACAAGGTTGGGTAGGGTTAATATCCTTCTACACTTAATTTTTCCACATCATACAAGGCTAAGAACTTGGTAGCAAACGAGAGCTAGAGAAGAAGAAGCTATAGATTGTGATTGAAGTGCAAGGTTCGGACAATCTTGAAAAGAAAAGATGCATGCAAAACCAACCACAAGACAAATACATAAATCACTATAAAGCTGTGCATATATTTACATCTTAAATAAAGAATGGGACTTGTGTAAATGTTGTGCGAGACCCTGAATTATAAACTAAAAAGAGTTATAATATCTGTATGGAGGAGCCGCGGTGAAAAATTCATTTGTCAAGCATAAACAAAGAGTCTACCTTGCCGACAAAAGTAATACATATTCCCAATAAATTACAGTCCGGTAGGAAGAGAACTAATATGCTGTGACCAAGATGAACACAGGTGTGCATAAAACTTTATATACAATTATTATGGTCTGAGCAGAGAAACTGTAGTTGCATGCCCAAACCCTAGTACTTAAATTACATGAGTCATTACAATAGAAAACTGGAGCTTGGAGGGGACGAGAATACCCTCCATCCCCTTGTTCATCAAATTATGAAAGAGACCTGGACGATTATTCTCCTGTGAAACATAAGAGAATCCCTGAAGCGACAGAAAAGGCCACGGCTGGAAAGATTCCCATACCTGGAGCTCTGGTTAGGGTGAAGGTGGAGTTTCCCTTAGTCGTGTCTAGGCCACCGTGCGAAGGATAAGCGCCCAGCCTGTATGAGAGTAACCCATGTATCAAATTAGACAACAACGGAATTCGTGTATGCTGCAGTAACAAAATTCAAAAAACATTAACCTCGTTCTTTGCCTAGGAACTTACCCACAAAAGGGAAACTTTGGCCATTGAATGAATGGCACTGTTTCGGTGCTGCAGGATGCCTCCATCACCGAACCTACCTGCAGATGCATAATACATGTGCCAAACAAGAGTTCTTCAATGAAAGAAAAAAATAAACGAACGAGTGCATAGCCAAACAGATGCAGAGGAACATGAATATGTTTATTTATTTACCTGAATGGTTTGGTGACAAATCCACCAGCAACTGAGCAGGGACTGTAAGTTGGTTCTCTGGGTCTGAATGCATAGGTTGAGCTCGAGCAGGTTGCATAGAGAGTTGCCTAACCAAGGGAGCCTGCCACCCAAGTCCAACATTAGAATAGGCCGGCAATCCACGAAAATATGCCACCGTCAAATATCAAGGAGCATTCTCCACCGTAGATGAGGTGGGGAATACCATGCAAGGCGAAAGATTAGATAGCCTACCGGCCTCGTACAACACAGAGTAGGGTAGGAGTTAATACACCTGGAAGCGGATAAGGAATGCCATGTGATGGCGAGAGGGAAATAAAAAGTTACCTCCTCACTGAATGTTGTGTGGTTAACATGTGTGAGGCCATAAAAAGATTTTTATAAAATCTAAAAAACAGTACAGGTTTGGCTAAGTCAAATAAAAATAAAGACTCCATCATGGTGGTTGTGGACAAGCTAAGTAAGTCAGCACATTTTATACTGGTGCAATCTACATACAGAGCTGTGCAGATCACCCATGTATTCATGCAAAATATATTTAAGCTTCATGGGTCACCAAAGACAATAATTTCAGACCGTGATGTAAAATTTACATCGGTATTTTGGAAGACATTGTTTGAAGAATTGGGAACTCAGCTGAACTTTAGCATGGCTTATCACCCTCAAACTGAGGGGCAAAATGAATGGGTGAACGAGGTGGTGGAATATATGTTAAGGGCATATGTGATGTAGCAACCAACCAAGTGGGAGGACTATCTTCTTTTAGTTGAGTTCACATACAATAATGGCTACCACACATCATTGCGGATGAGCCCTTTTAAAGTACTGTATGGGTGGAAGTGTCGCACCCCCTCAAGATGGAGTGGACCAGAAGGCAGATTGATGTTAGGTCCTGAAATGCTTAAGGAGATGGAGGAACTAGTTAAAAAGGTGCGCTCTAATCTGAAGGAAGCTCAAGATAGACAAAAGAACTTCGCTGACTGGAAAAGAAGGTTTAAGGAGTATCAGGTCAGGTGATCATGTGTATGTGAGAATTCGAGAAAAAAAGAGCACATTACAGTGGAGTAGGTGCGCTAAGTTGGCACCTAGATACTGTGGACCATTCCAAATCTTAGCAAGAATTGGGCGAGTGGCTTACCAGCTTGCTCTGCCTAGTCACATACGAGTCCATAATGTCTTTCATGTCTCCATGTTGAAAAAATATGTTTATGATCCTAAACATGTGATTAATTGGCACAATATTCAGGTAAGAATTATCTTCTATAGATCAATCTAAATGTTTTCTCTTTAAGGAAAACTTACTCAGGATGTTGCATGTTGCAGGTAGAACCAGAAGGAGAAATCTGAGTCAAACCCATGAGCATCCTAGACCAGAGAGAAGTCACGCTGCGGAAGAGGGATATTACCTAAGTTAAAGTGTAGTGGCATCACTTTGGGCCTAATGAGGCCACTTGGGAGGATGAAGAACTCATGAAACATATTTACCCAGGGCTATTTATAATCGAAGGACATCAGGACGATGTCTAATTTCAGGAGGGGGAGATGTCATAACCCCGGACTATTGTAAATATTTTATTTACCACAATTAAGGAAAAAAGAATATTATCTATTATATAAGTTTATATTTTTTTCAGTAAATGGAGATAAAAAAAAAAAAATGATTTCCTTGTAACATGGATATCATGTAACTTCTGAGGAGAGAAGTTATGACATAGATAATAAAAAAAACAGTTACAAAACCCTAACCGCCCTTTCCCCCCAACCATGGAATGGTTTCCAGGAAAATGGGAGGGAAAGAGGAAAACAAAAGGGGACTGTGTTGTAGAGGACAGACAGTAGGAAAGGGGAAGGGCTTACGACGTCTGGTGAGAATCAGATGGTAAAGGCACAGAGCACGTGCAACTAGCAAAGATGGTAGTCTTTGAGCAAGCTAGGAGGGGGACTGATCTCGAAAGACAGTCTCATAGTCGGGTGGATGACTAGCTGCAGAGAGTAGGGTGACCTTATCTAGAAAACAGAAAAAGGAAGTGCACTTATGAAAGACAACATAGGTATATGGCCCTGACTTGATCCAAAAGGAAAATAATGTTTAATTTATGTAGGTTGCAGTTCTCTAGAGTAGTGTGAAAGGGTACAAAAATAAAACGGGGATGTCAAGTTGTTCTTTTTTACATAAAATTGTTATCCGGGTAATAGTGGCAGTACATTATCATGAAGAGGGCCAAACCCAGAATCTGCACAGTAACCATCTCTGTTTAGACAAATTTTCTCCTCTCAGATTTCAAACTAAAACATACTGGTAATTGGGCGTTAACAGTATTTGGTAAGGGCGGTCAAAATGAATTTGCTGAGAAGAATTATACCTCATATAATAACCAGTTTCAAGAGACAAAGAATGAAAGAAAATGAAAACCTTAGACAGACAATGAAAATTAGGACAACCGCTCAAGGGTATATTAAGTAACCAAATGTGAAAACACTGTGCAAAGCGTAGACTGACCCGAATATAGAGGAGTGTACAACATTGATTAAAGACCAGTGTTATCCTCTAGCGGCTTAAAAAACTTTTGACTGAGCCTATTTTTCTTTTTAACAGACATATACGTATATAAGTAGAAAAACCATCGTTTGCCTTGCCGCAAAGTTGTTTCTACCTTGAAAAAAAATCACCAATCTAAAAACAGAGACTATTACATGTTTGTGTTTTTGGGTGCCGTAACAATGTTTTTTTTCTTGTATTAAGGAAGGGCCAAAAAATAGTATGGCACAGCAGGAGACTGCTCTATGAGCAATATCTAACGGTGAAAAGACCCAAAGAAAAACTGGGTATCGAGCAAGAAGGAGCAACAAGGTCTGGTAGGGTTACTATCCTTCCACACTTAATTTTTCCACATCATACAAGGCTAAGAACTTGGTAGCAAACGGGAGCTGAAGAGGAAGAAGCTACATATTGTGATTGAAGTGCAGGGTTCAGAGAATCTTGAAAAGAAAAGATGCAGGCAAAACCAACCACAAGACAAATACATAAATCACTATAAAGCTATGCATATATTTACATCTTAAATAAAGAATGGGACTTGGGTAAATGTTGTGCGAGACCCTGAATTATAAATTAAAAAGAGTTATAATATCTGTACAGAGGAGCCACGATGTAGAATTCCTTCGTCAAGCATAAATAAAGAATCTACCCTGGTGATAAATGTAATACATCTTCCCAATAAATTACAGTCCATTAGGAAGAGAACTAATATGCTGTGAGCAAGATGAACACAGATGTGTGTAAAACTTTATATACAATTATTATGGTCCGAGCAGAGAAATTGTAGTTAGACGCCCAAACCCTAGTACTTAAATTACATAAGTCATTACAATAGAAAATTGGAGCTTGGAGGGGATGAGAATACCCTCCATCCCCTTGTTCATCAAATTATGAAAGAGACCTTGAGGATTATTCTCCTTTGAAGCATAAGAGAATCCTTGAAGCAACATACAAGGCCACGGCTGGAAAGATTCCCATACCTAGAGCTCTGGTCAGGGCGAATGTGGGGTTTCCCTTAGTCGTGTCTAGGCCATCGTGCAAAGGATAGGCACCCAGCCTGTACAAGAGAAACCCATGTATCAAATTAGACAATAGCGGAAGTCATGTATGTTGCAATAACAAAATTAAAAAAAATTTAACCTCATTCTTTTCGAAGGAACTTACCCACAAAAGGGAAACTTCAACGAGCGAATGAACAACATTGTTCCGATGGTGCAGGATGCCTCCATTGCCGAACCTACTTCCAGATGCATAATACATGTGCCAAACAAGAGTTCTTCAATGAAAGAAAAAAATAAACAAAGGAGTGCATAGCCAAATGGATGCAGAGGAACATGACTTTGTTCATTCATTTACCTGAAGGGTTTGGTGACAAATCCTCCAGTAACCAAGCAGGGACTGTAAGTAGGCTCTCTGGGTCTGAATGCATAGGCTGAGCTCCAGCAGGCTGCAGAGAGAGTTGCCTAACCAAATGAGCCCGTCACCGAAGGCCAAAGTTAGAATAGGTTGGCAACCCACAAAAATCTACCACTGTTGTATAGCAAGGAGCATTCTCCACCGTATATGAGGTGGGGAATACCATGCAAGGCGAAAGATTAGATAGCCTGCCAGCCTCATATAGCACGGAGCAGGGCAAGAGTTAATACACCTGGAAGTGGATAAGGAATGTCATGTGATGGCAAGAGGGAAATAAAAAGTTACCTCCTGACTGAATGTCGCGTGGTTAACATGCGTGAGGCCATATAGAGATTTTTATAAAATCTAAAAAAACAGTACACCGGCCCTTAAATCAATACCGTATGTTAAGAGGTGTGCATATAGCGGCATGAGGTAAATTATCATAGGCAAAATGGTAAATATAATCCAATAGGTATCCATGAGTATGTAGAATTCTAGATATATATATATAATTATTACTTAGAAGCAGAGATCTGACATTTAATTTGACAAATAGATGTGTATTTTGAAATTATGATTTATAATATAAATTAATAATATTATAAATTATATTATATTATAATAGAATGATAATATATATATATAAGAGTTATAATAGGATATATATATATATATATATAATATAATATATATATATATATATATATATAATAGTTTAATTATATCCAGATAGTGAGTATTTTTTAATTACATAAGGCGTTTGTTTAGAATTTATAACATAATTTATATATTATAATATTATATTGGTATTTATAACCATATTAAATATAATAAGAGTGAGGAGAATTATATTAGGAAAAATATTATATATATTAAAATAAAATATATAAATTATTATAATATATAAATGTATATATATAATAGAGTATATAATGGGAATATATATATATATAATATATATATAATATAATATATATATAAAGTTGTAAGTTAATTATAATCTAGATAGTGAGTAATTATTAATTACATAGGTGTTTGTTTAAATATGGTTTATAAATAATTTAATATTATAATATTATATAGTATTATAAACCATATTTTTTTTTCTAAGTAAGCTTAAATCTATTAATGTAACATATGGTACAAAGAGTTCTAGGCATCAGAGTGTCGCCATACAATCAGCAAGATATCAAAAATTGAGCCACCCGCAAGGGGGAACTGGCCTGAGAAGCGTTTGAGAGCTGCCTCGCAAGAGGAAACCAGCCTTGACTTAACAACAGTGAGCCAAAAATCTGAGCCGCCCACCAGGGGAAACCAACTCGTACACTGATTTAGGATGAATTTAACTACAAAGATCAGTTTAGACAAGCTAAGATACGTAGGCGACAAAACCAGCAAAATGCTCAAAAGACTAGACATGATGGCGAGAAAAAAAGCAGTAGTGCTAGAGTCCATAGTCACCTGAGGGTGATTCCTCTTCAATTCTACAACACCATCCTTCCTTGTCATCAGGATCTAGATCTGGAACCCTTTGAGGAGTGGCATCCACCACTTTACACTCGCCTGCAGGCGTCCCTGTGGCCTGGAGTGGCCCAGAGATACTTTCACCTGCCAAGCGAGAGGGACCTTTGTCTATAGGCAGAGAAACAGTCAGTACAGAAGGAGAGGCCTGCGAGCTAATAGGGGGTGCAGAAGACGGGGGAGTAGGAATCACCTCGAGTATCTCTTTGAAAGAAACAGTTTATGTCGCAATGACCAAGGGGCCGGAGGAGTTGTAATGGTAATGGAAGATAGTGGTGGAAGGATTCCGAATAGAGGCAGCGAAAGCAGGTTGAGGTTCAAAGGAATGGTGAGAGGTGAAGGTATCATTCCGTAGGGAGGGAGGAAGGCGACGAGCTTGACCACTGCCATGAAGACGACGGGGAGCACTTTCATTGGGACTACGAGAGGAGGATGAGTGAGAGGAAGGGGAAGGGGAGCGATGACGCCTAGAGCCTCGCCTACAGCATCTCAGATGATGCCTCAGCCTTGGCATTGCAACACAAAAATCGTGAGAGAAGGCGGAATTGACAGTGGGTCCCAACGGAGGAAGGTGGGGGCAAAAGCCGAATAGAGCAGAGAGGTGCCGAGCATAGAACGGGTTGTGCGAGTAATGGTAACCAGGGATAAAACTAATGCAGGAGGCCAATGGGCAGCGCCTTCCAACAGTGGTGCGAAGGCTATGTACTTCAGCTTTCGGTGAACAACAAGAACCTACAGGCAAGAGCTACCTCGACATGGAGACCGGTAGAGCACCACAATTCCAAATCAAAGCATATGAATTCTCAATTGAGGATAGGGACGAAGGGGTCGAAGGCTTTGTATTGAAGCTCTTGGTGTCTCAACCTCCCCACAGGCATAAATGTCACGTAGGGTGACGACCCATCAAATTTATTGTTCCGGATGTGAGTAAATGCCTTCTGCAGGCAAACCAGTGGGCTTGCCATGCGCCCTCCTGCCGGATCATAATCCTCATAACGTCGTTGCCCACCCGCATCCAGTGTGAAGCTGTCCTGATGCACCAGCTGAATGCATTCCTGAAGGAGTTTGCTATCATTTAGACTGGAGAGGGGCCCTATAGAGAGGGTCTGGGCGTTTGTTACCCCTTTGTTAGCGAGCCGATCTTCCACTTTTTTTCCAGATCTTCTAGTGTGCTTGAGGTAGATAACTCTGTGCTCTTGCAACCAGTCAGCGATGAGTTCCAATCTTTCCATGAGTCTCCAACTATCCGCTACTCTAGAGGGAGGGGAGCCTAAGAGGATCTTACTGATCATGTTGATGAGGATTTGGGAGTCGCCCTCAATCTCGATGGGGAAAAAATTATAGAGCTGGGCTAGCTGCATACCTTGCCATAGACCTTCTAGTTCCATAGAGTTATTGGTATCCCATCCCATAGAGCCATAGTAAACGAGCATGGGGTCCCCTTTATGGTTGTGAAAAATTCCCCCAAAACCCGCCTCCCCAAGATTGCCTTTGGAGGCTCCATCAAAGTTAAGCTTTATGACACCATCTGGGGGAGGGATCCATTTATCACTAGAATTTGCCTTCAAGACTCGTCAACCAATAGACTCATGACTCGAATTGAGCTTGAGCTGCCAATTGTTCCAAACTTGTTGCTCGAGGGTTAAAGTGGGGAAGTTTTCCTGCTGCCATTTTTGCAGCGCTAAGGTTTCCTGGAGATTACTGCAGTAATTGAACCAGATGATCCGGATTTTAACAAGAACGCAATAAAATACAGAGATAACCATAAAGACAGATATGCAGTAGAAATAATACTTCATTTAATTACTATAAAATACTGAAATATGCTTACAAACAGAGTTGGAAATAGACCAGCTAGGGCGATGGTAACTTATCTCTAAGAAGAGATGTGGCGGCTACATGCCTCTAAATTGTGTTACAATGAGGCTCAAAGGCATATTTATTGTTGAGAAACAATGGAAAACCCTTCACATTCCAAAACCTAACCCTAGAAGATGAACCGCCAAATTGTGGGCCTCGTTTTGGGTAAGTTGGTACATCAACTTCCCGGGGTTGCGAATTGGTCGTATTATCTTCGTTTGACACGCGTGATAGCCCGTTGGAAAGATCTCTCTGAGGACTATGACGAATAAGACGATTTCTTGACAACAAAATCAATGGTGGTAGATTTCCCAAAAAACGTCGTTTAGGGCCTCAAAATAGCTCCGGAAGTTTAGGACCCGAAAAACTGCTAAAAATAGTAAAGTGTGCTATAATTAAGGAAACTGAAAAATTGAAAGAGATAGTTGTGGGGGTCCAAATTGGATAGGTGGTGGCCACCAACATCCACCTAGATCATTCCTCCCCACTTAGGAAGCAATGGTCCCCTTTGCGTTGAGTTCCCCCTTGAGATGAGGAAGCTCCTGTTGAGCTAGGTCTCTGGTGAGTTGTTCTGCAATCTCTGATGTGTCCAGAAATGGTGGGAAGCAGGGTCGACGACAGTCCGTATTAAACACTCGGTGCAAGCGAAGGAATGGAGGAATGTTGTGCTTCAAATCATTTTTCCCCGTAGCCTTGGTACTAGTGTAAGGACCATGTCGGAGTGGTCTGAGTTTCTGATGGGTTCTGGTAAGGCGTTCTCTCTGCAGATGCAACCAAACTTTGTCGCCCACCTAAAACTTGTGTGGTACCCTTATGGATGAGGAGAAGTTGTTCTTGTGTTCTATCATGACTGTATCCCTTTGTTGCTACTTCTGCATGGAGGAACCCTTTGCAGGGGTCATGGATGTAGCAATGATCTTCCCCTTACTTTGGGAGCGAACGAGACAGAAAATGAATTTCCTAGTCTAGGAGATGAGCTTGCTGCCTTTCTTAGCAGTGATCAAAGAGGTGGCAGTACGTGGAGATACCTCTGATATCTGATATAAAGAATTATTCAAAGAAATAATGACAGCACGATGACTTGACTCATACATAGCATGTCGCCTCCACAAGTATGGTTGGCCTAATAGTACATCACAAACATCTAGAGGTGTAACATCACACAATACCTCGTCTGCGAAGGGCTTGATGCTGTAGGGAAGGCAGCACTGCTGGAAAACTTTGAGATCTCGTCCTTCATGAAGCCACATGATACTGTATAGCTGCGGGTGTGGTGTAGTCGGTAGGCCCAACCGCTTCATGACCTCTACTGAAACGAGGTTCTTTTGGCTCCCACTGTCAACAATGAATTGCAGCGGTGAACCCTTCACCCACATTTGTGAGTGGAAAAGGCACTCCCCCTCCTCTGGGTCTTTTCGCTCATTCTTCTGGGTCTTGGTGGTGACAACAGTGGCACTGGGCTCTACATCAATGATCTGCTTCCCTTTTCCATTCCCCTTGTCGGGCTCTGGCTCAGGGTCAAAACATGCATCTGATTCAGAAGTCTTCAACCCAGCCACTAGAGCCTGCTTGGTCTGACACTCACTTGTGTTATGAGTGGGACTCTTATGGAACTCACACCACTTTCCTATGTCCTTCTTCAGCTTCATGGTGTTGTTCTTTTCTTGCGGCTTCAACAGGTTGTCTTGGGTCATCCTGCCTTGGCTTTGTCCTTTGGGCTTCCGATTTGCAGATCCAAAGTCTCGCTTCTTCTGTTTAAACTTTTGCTCAATTTTGACAGCATATCGGTATGCTGTGCCGAGTGAGGAGATGTTCAAGAACTCCATCTCTTCCTAGATGTATATGTGTTGGAAACCATTGTATTTGAGTACCAGATGCAGCTCAGAATCATTGATACCCAATTGTGTGCGAAGGGTATGAAAAATGTTTGTGAACTCCGGCACATCTTAGTCTTGTCCCTGCCACAGTGTGGTACATTTGATGTATTTGTCAACATAGCTTTTGACAGGGTAGTACTACTCCTTGATGGCATCCCAGAAGTCATTCCAAGTGGGTGCGGCTGAAAATAGTGAGCCTATACTTTCATCCTTCTACTCGCAGTAGGTTTCCCACCAGTCCTTGACGTGGGGGGCTACTTTGAGAAGAGTGAAAACAATCTTTTCCCGACTTAAAAATTCATGAATAGAAAAATACCTATCTAGCAAATTTAACCATTTATCTATGACATCTGTGTCTATTTGACCCTCAAAGATGGGGATTTAAAAATTAACTTGTACCTTAAATGGTGTGGCATTCCCAGAGTAGCTGTTGGAAGCCGATGTGTCACCTCTGAGTAGTTGTTGAAGGATCTGTGCAAAGCTATCCATTATCGCATTCCTTTGCCGCTCGAGGGCTTCTTCGAGCAATATTTTGATAGGATCTCTTTCCCACTCATCTTTCTTCTCATCCGCCATGGGAGGTCGTCGAGATTTGCGAGGCTGTCTTGCAAAGGTTTGACCAGTTCAATCCCTAACTCCTTATATCTCGACCTCGTCGGGGACATGCAAAGAAAAACAGAGAAAAAGCAGACTTCTCTGATACCACTGATCCAGATTTAAACACGAACGTAATAAAATACAGAGATAACCATAAAGACAGATATGCAGTGGAAATAATACTTCATTTAATTACTGTAAAATACTGAAATATGATTACAAACAGAGTTGGAAATAGACCAGCTAGGGCGATGGTAACTTATCTATGAGAAGAGATGTGGCAGCTACATGCCTCTGAATTGTGTTACAATGAGGCTCGAAGGCCTATTTATTGTT